>SRPZ01000115.1:0-81956 GCA_018360255.1 Claviceps maximensis
TCTCTCTCTCTCTCTCTCTCTCTCTCTCTCTCTCTCTCTCTCTCTCTCTCTCTCTCTCTCTCTCTCTCTCTCTTCTATTCTCTATTTGGGGTAAATTCTCGCGACATTCATCGCAAAGACGCGTACTGTCCTGCGAATCTCAAACTCCGTCACCCCGGCGCGTACGTCATGAGTGGCCCGCCAGTACACGTTGTCATCCACCGCGACGACACGACCGTCACAATCATCGGCATCTTTGCGCGTCTACCTGCCGCCAACGCAGAGTGTTTGCGGCTCTGCGAGAAGGCAGGTCTGGGTCTGCTGGCGGAGCGGGCTCGGGCCGGACAGGCTGGGGAGGAGGGGAATACACAGCTGAAGCCGTTGAGATGGGATTCTCCCGACGGGATTGCGTGCTGGGTTGAGACGCACGAGGTGTTTTGATGAGAGTCCTGGATGATTTGGTGAAGCAGACGACCGCTAGCATAGCATTGATATGATTCGATATGATTCAATATGATTCAATCCATCGATTCAATCCAATTCTGGTAAACGTCCATCTCAGGATTTCACTTTCAGGGTAGCCCAGCCGTCCCGAGAGGGGTCGAATGGGACAGTGGCGGGGAAGCCACTAGAGTGACTGACTGGCTGGGTCATCTCGCCACAGCACTGAACTAGTTACTCGTGTGGCGTGGCGTGGCAGGGTCTGGTACCTTCCGGCCCAATTGCTGCGCCTCGTCATCCCGCGCCCCTTGCCAAGCACGCACCGGACTGCACCAGACAGACAGACGACTTGTTGTCCCCCCCCCACTTTGTTGAAGTTGCCGCGGGTCTCATGCCTGGTTATGGGTCATGCCTGGTCTGGTCTGATGTGTTGGGCGAACAGACTTCTTTGTTGCGTCTGGTTGCAATCGCGCAGCATCAGGCTTCACTCAAAACCCCTTCCCCAGCCTGTCTGGCCTGGTTCGAATCTCCATCTCCGTGAACCTCCTTTTTCGTCCTGAACGCATACGCCGACCGACTGGTACATGATCACAACACCAAGAGTCCCGTCATGGCCGAGGTGGACGAACTGCCCATCTTTGGCGCCGAGCTCAAGGCATGTTGCACCCTCTGACCGACCCCCCGACACTGTACAAATAAGCTACAAAAGCAGCCTGGCACGCGAAGCCGACTGGTCAAATGACCACAATAGACTGACTCCCTACGAAGGATGGGTTCAAACCAGCAAGCGCCTGGGTTGGCCACGGTGTTGCTTGGCTCGATGACATCCAGCAATTTTATCGCGAACGGTCCCTCATCGAAAAGGAATACAGTGCGAAACTGAGCGCCCTAGCCAAGAAATACTTTGAGAAGAAGAATAAAAAGTCTTCGCTGTTGAGTGTTGGCGATACGCCAAGCATGACTCCTGGTTCACTGGAGAGGTAATTTTTTTTTGCTCTCACACGATACGAAATCACAACCCCCGTCAATCGCCATTTCTCCCTCTAGCCTTGTCGAGCTGACCTGGGAATTGAATGACAAAGTGCGTCGTTAACAACTTGGTCTACTCAACTAACGACACTCGAATCTCGCGCTGCGGAACATGAAAAATACGCCGCTTTACTAATTTCCCAAGTCGCCGAACCCCTGAAATATTACGGCGCACGATTTGAGGAACTTCGCAAGAGGTATGTCGAATACGCCGACAAGCTCGCCGCGGAGCGCGACTCACAATATGGGGATTTGCGAAAAGTCAAGGGCAAGTACGATGCTGTTTGCCAAGAAGTCGAGTCCAGGCGGAAAAAGTCCGAGTCGCACTACGATAAAGCCAAGGCGCAGAGCGCCTATCAGCAACAAATCTACGAAATGAACAATGCCAAGAACAGCTATCTGATTGCCATCAACGTCACCAATAAACAAAAGGAAAAATACTACCACGAATACGTACCAGAGGTTATGGATAATTTGCAGGATCTGAACGAGTTTCGGACTCTCAAGTTGAACGCGTTGTGGGATACGGCGAGCAAGCTCGAGGGCGCTCTGCTGCAGGACAGCCACGACATGATGGATCAGCTGGGCCAGGAAATCGCTCGAAACTCGCCTCATCTTGATTCCCTCATGTACGTGCGACACAACATGGGATCATTTCACGAGCCTGCCGACAAAGAGTTCGAACCGAGCCCCGTATGGCACGACGACGCTACCATGGTTGTGGACGAGACGGCAAAAATTTACCTGCGCAACGTCTTGAGCAAATCAAAGGCTCAGCTAGGCGATCTGAGGCGAGAGGTGGACAAGAAGAAACGAGATCTAGACGCAGTCAAAAAGCTCAAACAGAGCATACGGGAGGGGACGGAGAAAAAGGACGAATTGGAAGTCGTGCGCTCCCTGTTCGCCGTGCAGGAGGATCTACACACGGTGGACCGTCAGCGATTGACAGCAGAAGTCGAAACGGGCACCATTACGGCCGTCGTTGGCGACGTCACGCTCGGAGCCAGAAACCACAACTTCAAGGGCCAGACCTTCAAAATACCAACCAACTGTGATTTGTGTGGCGAACGTATCTGGGGCTTGAGTGCCAAGGGGTTTGACTGCCGGGACTGTGGCTACACGTGTCATAGCAAATGTGAGATGAAGATTCCTGCCGACTGTCCCGGTGAGCAGAGCAAGGAAGAACGAAAGAAGCTCAAAGCAGAGCGGCAGGAGGCTGCCAATCGTCTTATCGTGCGTGATCTTGCTGCTCCAGCGCACGTAGCAGAGCTACCTAATCTATCGAGAAGCAACACGATGACTTCGCTGAGCTCGCGTTCAGCCAGGAGATCAGTATCTGGCCAGACAACACCTGCAACTGCGCCTGCACCTGCGGACTTGGATACTGTTGATGAGTCATCCCCACCAGTGCCTGCAGGTAGACCCAGCATCTCGTCCAGTGTAAGCGGCGCCACGACGACCACACGTAAGAGGATGGTCGCTCCGCCGCCGACGGCATATGTGAGCGAGCTGGCTGGTGGGGGCGCTACGAATGGCAGTGGCGACAAGGAGGAGAAGAAGAAGGGCAAGATGCTCTACTCGTTTGATGCCAGCGGGGATGGCGAACTGACGGTGTCTGAAGGCAGAGAGGTGGTATTAATGGAACCTGACGGTATGATGGAACCCTCCACTTTCCTTGCTTGCCCGCTACACTATTCCTCCTCTCCACTTATCATCCTTCCTCATCCGCTGACAGACCATCAAGATGGCTCCGGATGGGTCAAGGTCCGCGCAGGCTACAAGGAAGGCATCGTCCCGGCATCATACGTAGAATTCACGACATATCCTACGGCACTTCCGGCGCCTGCTCGCCCCTCGTCAGCCTACTCCAACTCGACCACATCCTCAGCCGCACCATCGACAGCACTATCAACAGCCGCAGCCGGAGCCGCAGCATTCGCAGCGGGAAAGAAGAAGGGACCAGCCGTGGCACCCCGACGCGGGGCCAAGAAGCTTCAATACGCGGAAGCTCTGTACGAGTACGTGGCGCAAAGCGCTGATGAGCATTCCATGGTGGAGGGCGAGCGGTTTGTGTTGGTGAAGGACGATACTGGCGATGGATGGGTTGAGGTGGAAAAGGCGGGGGTGAAAGGTAGTGTGCCGGCGAGTTATGTTCAGATGGTGTAGGAGGTTTGGATGAGCGAGCATTACTTTGTTTTTCTTTTTCTTCCTCTCTTCCCTCCCTTTCCTCCCTTTTCTTGTTCTAGAGCCATCCGATTTTCCGTTTTTTTGGTGTTTGGGCTTTGCGGGGGTTGACCTGCTCTTTTTCTCCTCTGGCCATTTTTTTTTTTTGAAGATGTGGAGGGAGACCGTGCATGCAAGATTTGGGGAAGTAGAAACACAACGTGGCATTTAGAAAGAGTATGGATTAGAATTAAGATTTTTGGTATTATTTCTGTGTCGCGTGCTTTGCATTAGATAAGTCTTGGGTATGAAGTGTGAAACATGTTATATCTTTTGTTTCCTTTTTGTGTGTTGTGTATATTTTCTGCATGTCGATTCTGGGAATGTAACAGTGACATTGGGACGAATAATTATCTCTATGGATAGTCCGGCTGAGGTTCTTGTCCTGGAGCGTGCGTGCTGGACGTCTGCTCCCCTTTCCCTGCCTGTCCCTGCCTGGTTCTTCTTGTGGTATGTGGTGTTTTTTTTTGTCTAGAATGGCGATTCTTACTTGCCGTCCAGCCGTCTAATCGTGAGAGGCTATTGATTTGCATGCGGGCTGAATCTTTGAAGAATTTCTGCACGGTCAATGCATTCCTCTCGGGTTCTCTCTCGCCATGCACGCCGCGTGCCGCATGCAGCATCAGCCGCGGTTCCGTGATGGAGCGAGCATGCGGGGTCGTGCGTCGTGCCCCGCCCGAACTCGGAGCTGGCTGGGACGCCTGTCCAGACGTTGGACTCCCATCTCGGCTTGAACACTAGGCACATCAACGTTGGGGAAAAAAAAAAAAAAAAAAAAATAGTGGCGTGGCTTGTTGGGGTGGGATTCGGAAATTTTCTCGCGGATTTGACAATTGATTCCCAAAGGACCAGTATTTTCCTTTTGTTTACGTTTTCATATTCTTCTTCTGCTTTTCTTTCAGGAAAACCGGCACCTCGTTGTCCGAGGGTCACAATGAACGTCGAGGTGGGATCGTCGAACGACGTCGGCAAGATCATAGCCGTGGCCGCGAGCGACGATGCAATTGATTCACAACATCGTGATAGTCGGACGCAAGATGACTCGGCGCATCATGACTACGATGTGGAAACGGTGGAAAGAGTATACAGGTATGGATGGTATCCCCATGTCGCAATGTCGCCTCCCCTGGTGTCCCATGAGGGGGGAGAGAAGTGGCCAGCCAGGTTCCTCAGTCTGTACCTCCTTTGAAGCATTCAACCAGATATACCATCCTCATCAGGAGCCGGGCTAACTAACACTGGGTTCCTGGCGGGCTCCTCAAGAAAACTCGATTGGAGAATCATTCCGCCCTTTTGGCTGCTCTATTTCCTGTGCTCGGCCATCCGCTCCAACATCGGCATCGCCCAGACAATGAACACGTCGCAGAAACACGACCTGATGACGGTGCTGCACCTGACGCCCAAAGACACATCCACCGCCCTAGCCCTCTTCTACGTCTCGTACGTCCTCTTTGACTTCCCCTCCAACCTGGTCATGAGTCGGCTGAGCCCGCGCGCGTGGATGGCTCGCATCGTCTTCGCCACCAGCCTCGTGGGAGCCTGCTTCGCCGGCGTCCACAGCGCTGCCAGTCTGAAGCTGCTGCGCTTCCTGCTGGGCATGGTCATCGCGGGAATGTGGCCCGGCATGGCCTTTTACCTGACTCTGTTCTACCCTCCCTCGCGGACAGGCAAGCGGATCGGCATGTACTTTACCGCCTCGCAGGTCTCGGCCGCCGTCGTCGGTCTCGTCTCTGCTGGCTTCCAACTGATGGACGGGGCCGGCGGCCTCGAAGGCTTTCGTTGGATGTTTCTCCTCTACGGACTGGTAGGCATCGTGCTTAGTATCGCGCTGCTCTGGTGGCTTCCCGACAGGCCCTTGGCTCCGGGACAGGTGCGCGGGCGACCCAAGTGGCTGGACTGGATGCCCATCACGCCCGAGGCTCTCACGGGCCACGACGCCGTTGTCCATTACCATGATCTGCGACGCGTCTACCACTCCCGACCGTGGACCATGAGGGATCTGGGGCTCGTGCTCCTGGACTGGCGGCTGTGGCCCCTGACACTCATGTACTTTGGCGTCGTGGGCGTCGGCATCGGCACCCAACTCTACGGCTCCGTCATCATCGCGGCCATCCAGCCAAAGGCAAGTGCCGTCACCGTGAGCCTGCTCTTCGCCCCCATCTGGATCATGGACCTCATCGCCATTGTCATCGTGACGCCCCTGTCCGATCGCTTCCACAGCCTGCGAGCCTTCTTCTTCGCCGCGGCAGTGTGCATCCAGATCGCAGGTCTCCTCACCACCACCTTTGCCCTCGACAACGGTTGGGCCCGCTACGTTGGCCTCCTCATGGTTGGGTTCGGCCTCGGTCCAACCGTGCCCATCTGCATGGCCTGGACCTCGGAAATTTTCCAGCGCCGCCACGGCGAGGTCGGTGTCGCGGCTGCCACGGCCCTCGTCTCTGGCCTGGGTAACCTAGGCAGCATCACCACCACGTACGCCCTCTACATGGGCTGGCCTGAGGATGCCAGAAAGGGCGTCCACCAGTTCCGCAGGAGCAACCTCGCCATGATTGGCATTCTGTGCCTGAGCATCCTCAGTGCGCTGGTCATGACGTTGCTGCTTCGTGTACTGGGGAACCCACCCAGCACGAAGCTGTCCGATGAGTCATCTGGCCAGTTTGAGGATGGGGCCGCGAGGAGGGAGACGCGGCAGCGGGGATTTGGAAACCTTTCCGCTTTTTGGGCCACGTCTCGTGCGTCTCGTGGTGCGTGATGATCCTACATGACCCATTGATCCTACTTACACTGCAAATAATAGACCCGCAGTGACGGCTTATGTTCATGTCAAGAGTGATACTCGGGGACATTGCTACGAATTACCTTCTTTTTTTTCTTTTTCCTTTTACATTTCACTGTTTCCTCTCATCTCTCCCCCCCTATTCTTAGATGTATAGACAAAAGTTATGATACCCTCATAGGTTTCTTTTTATGCGCTCTTGAACAATTTGGTGTTTGTATCTGGACGGACGACACTGCTTTTACGTCATTGACAAGACGGTGTGCTTTATTAGACCGACTGTCTTTTCGTCTTTTCTTTCTTACCCAACGAGAATACTAGTGCCCTGGTGGAGGGCGGGATTTCCTTTTTTGATGTTGGAAAGGCGGAAGGGTAGTAGTTGGGTTGGTAAAAAAAAAAAGAATCCTGGAAGTGTCGTGCCGTGTCATTTATTTCCCAGCCCAGATGCCTCGCATCACAAGAACGAGCGAGCCGCACCGTGACTGATGTCCTTGTTGGAAAGTAGAAGTGGAGATGTGATGTCGAGGCCTACTTGCCCGACCGCCTTTCCTGTTCCCCTCGTCCTCTTCAAAGAGACGACTTTGGTGTGTGGGCACTCCACAGGCCCCGTGATGAAGATGATCTGTGAGTTACGAGATCGGCGTCTCATTCACGCCGCGTGATGTGGTGAGGCGAAAGGGGGGGGGGGTGACCCCATCTTGAGGCTATCGTGCCACCGCCAGCTCGAATGATTGGCCGTGAAAGAATTTGTGCTGCTTGCCCTATTTCTTTTGTCGTGCAAGTACCAGGCTGTGAGATGCCTTGGCGGATGGGAGGGGGGTGAGCATGGACAAGAATAGTCTGACGGCCAAGTGCATGGTTGAATGACCATTGCCTGCGACTGCAAACTGCAGAATGCAAACTGCACAGCAGAAAGAGGACGGCGGGCAGTAGATCTTGTGTGTGGCTCTGGGAATTCCGCCTCGTCAATATCGAATGAATAGCAATCACAGAAAATGCGTCCTACAAATTTATTCTGGGGAGATGTCTCATGTTTACCAACCACGTAGGGCCACGACGAGGCCACGACGAGGCCTCAGAAGGCTCAATGTAAATATCAAACGGTGGTACTTCTGCAACTTGGCCGCTGAAAGCCCGCCTCGGAATAAAACCGCGGTAGGCCACCACAGTTTTCAAGCATACCGCATACAGCGCAGGCGTACCCCTGAGCGGCGTATCGCCAGTGAAGAAAACACAACGCCAAGGTGGTTTGGGAGACGTGTCGTTGCTCTTTCTCTTATATTTTGTTCCCTTTTTTCTTTCCTCCTTTTCTCCTTGTATTTTGAACCTCATATCGTTTTCGGAATCGCCATGGCGCCAACAACACGTTATGTATGTGGTCCGACTCGATGTCACCAACAGTCTACGTACGCTATGTGGTGCTCCAGCGGGAGATGAATGGTGGAGAGACGAGAAAAAAAAAGGTCAACCCGGTGTGCCTTGTTACGTTGGGACATAAATTTTCTTTTGTGAAAGAGTGGGAAGAAGGGCCGACGCTGACTTCACGGTTGCAAAATGAACAAGGGTCACGATCCGTTAATGCGACCTGATTGGTTTTCTTGTTCCCATTATGCCGCGTTGCGTGGTATCCTCATAGAGAAGAACATGAGAGCGAGAGACAAGAAAAGAAGGGGCTGTGGCATTTGAACTCGCTTTATTGGGCAATACCTCGGGAAAAGGACTATACTATTGGGCAGATGGGATCGAGAGACGGATGGATGGGATGGATATGGATGGCACAGCCTTGCCTCGAGAAGGAAGGGGGGGAGACGTCATTCGAAAGTTCAGCCTTGGGCTGAGTCGACCAATGAGTCAGACTTTTCCGTTGCGAGATTTTTTTTGTTCGTTCACGGGTGAGGTGGAGGCGCGTGAATGCGGCAGGGAAACTGCACGAAGTGAACTCGAGGTGCCGGCGAAGATGAGAGAGAGAGGAGACGCTGGCTTTTGATTGCTCAAACGTGTCTGATGGGCTATAAAATAGCTTGCTCGTCCTGGTCGAGACTGGCGAGAATGGGAGAAAAAAAGAGCAAAAGCAAAAAGGCAGCAGCAGATAAAAGCCACAACAACAAAGGACATTTTCGGATCAAGATAGAATCCGCACGCAACGAACAACGTGAAGTGAACCTTGGAGTCTTTTCCCCCCTTGAATTTACTCGAGCCACTCGGTACGTACCGCGCGCACACTGCCGCGCCACACACTCTGCGCCACACATCCCGTCAGGCATGAAACAAACGTCATCGTGTACCTGCCCATGGACGCCGGACGCCACCAGACGACGCAGACTTGGGCCGAGGGGACCGACGTTCCCACGTGACCTCCTTCTTAGCAAATCACCCAAGCTGGCGGGACACGGGTTCTCCGCTGAGGCGGATATGGACGGTTTGACTCCTTCATACCAGAATTTTCAGGCCAGCAAACCACCACCACCATTACCACCACCACCACCCCCGACGACGATACCCCAGTTGCTCGCGCATCAGCATCTGGTGACGCCAACGTCCACGCCCGCCGCGACAGCAACACAGCTGCGCGGTCGCCTTTGCGCTGCTGCCGCTGCCGCTGCCGCTGACGACGACAGCGCACGCCTCGCGCGTCCGGCGCCTCTGCTTCGCGGCGTACGACGTCGACCTCCTCCGCCTCACCCGGCACGGACCATCTCGCCGCGCCATCTCAGAGCGACAGTCTCGGCAGCAAATCGAGTCCTCGCCGTCATGAGCGTCGCCTATGAGCCCAGGTCGTTCCTACACGAGGGCGCCTACCCCCCCATAGGAGAGGAGCACGACCCGGATCACGGCGCAGATCAGCGGTACACAGACTCCGAGGTGGCTGAGCATCTCAGTCATTACACGGCCGATGCATCTCTCCTGGAAGACGACCGCATGGAGAACGACCGGATAGGAGACGAACGGGGCATCTTGGTGGTGGTCGATGATGGATGCGCCGTTGCGCAGGACGACGCGCCGCTAGATCTAGAACCCAAGTTCCCGTCACCGATTCCAGAGTCCCTCCATGCGCCGTCGCTACCCCCGGAACCGACTCCCGAGAGCAAGGAGCCTTCGCCTGGCGTGGGGTCGCCTGCGTCTTTGCGAATCAAGACCATAATCAAGCCCGATCGGGATGTCGTCAAGCAGGCAGATGGCAAGTTTCACTGTCCGTTGGACGAGTGCAAGGAGGAAGTGCGCACCTTTTCGCGAAAATGCGAATGGAAGTAGGTTGTCTTACAAGTCCCCCGCCCGGTTTCTGCGTTTGCGATGGAATATGGAATAAAACAGGAAACTTTTTTTTAAAAAAGAAAAAGAAAAAAAAAAGAAAAAAAGAAGAAGAAAAAAACTAACTCCTTCATTTCAAAAGCAAGCACATGGATAAACACGAGCGACCGTATCGATGTCCAGCTGCCGGATGTGAGAATCTACCGGGCTTTACATACTCGGGCGGTTTGCTGAGACACGAGCGCGAAGTACATGGCATGCACGGCGGGCCAAAAAATACCGTCAATTGTCCGCACCCGAATTGCAAACGACATACCGGAAAAGGCTTCTCGAGACAGGAAAACCTGAATGAGCATTTGCGAAGAGTACACACAAATGGAGATGCCGGAGGAGCCACACCACCATCACCACCACAACAACCACCACCCCCTCCTTTACCACCAGCAACGCCAGCTGCATCTGCATCCGCATCCGCAGCCGCAGCCGCATCCGCAGCCGCCACAGCCGCCGCCGCATCAGCCGCCGCCACGGCTGCCGACTGGGTCACGACCCCCGACGACAACGGCCCCGAAAAGACGGGCACGAAGCGCAAGCGTCGATGTAGTGGACAGAGCGATGAGATCGCGGAGCTCCGAGAGGAGATTAAACGGGCGCGCGAGGCGAATGAGAAGCTTAGGGCGGAACTCGAACAACAGTCGCAGCACTCGCTGGCCATGATGACGCAGATTGCTGAGCTCCAGGATGCGCTGCGGGAGGGACTTGGACAGAATAGCCTGGGGGCGCCTACTGCACAGATGATGTAGGGGTCGGATTGCATGGCAGAGGCCCAGGAGGGCATTTCTCACTTGCGACGACTGGAGTAGGAGTGTCGTGGATCTTGGAGGACGACTAAAAAAACCTCGTCAACACGTTCAACTTTTTTTACGACGAAATAACTGACAACAGCCCCTCCTCAACGAAGAAAACGCGACGGAATAAACCTCGTCTCCACTCTTATCAATCTTTCTTCTCCCCCCTCCCGTCATACACGAGGTTTTGGCCATGACACATTTCCCCTTCGTACATTCTCTTTTCTTGTTTTCATTGCCTTGCCCCTTATATATTCTTTTCTGTTCGATCTTTATTTTGCAGCACGTCTACGGCCAAGGCGTTCCAGGAATATAGAGGAGTTTTTTTTCTTTTCTTTTTCTTTTTCTTTTTTTAAAAAAGAAAAACAGATAGACGCGGGACTCAGCGTAGCATGGCCTTGGTGCAAAAGGGGGGGAGGCAGTTCGGCGTCGGGCAGGAAAGCTAGGGGGAGGGGGCTTTCAACGGTCGCATAAGAAAAACAAACTTGTCTGAAACTGAGAAAAATACGCATATACATATACTCTCTCCCTTTCCTCCCTGATTTCCCCGGTTTCTGTTTTTTTTTTCGCCCCTCTACATCTGAACATGTTGGATTTGCTTTCTTTGTACTCTTCCTCTCAACCTCACCCCTCTCCTCTTGTGTTATATCATGTATAATTGCACTACTCAAGGCTAGTGGAACTGGCCTTTTTTGTACGAATATGGTGAGTTCGTGAGTCTCTGGGTCGTCACGGGCCTTTCCCTGCTTTCTTTTTTTCTTCTTTCCTTCTCTTTGATACCACGGCTCTGTTCCGTCTCTGTTTTTATAAAAGAAAACCCAGCACTTTCGCGTCTTTATTTTATTCCCTCGTCTTTTTGTTCTGGATTTCCGGTCCGTCCGATTCATCAGACGTGAATGAGGATGTGGGACTGAAAGCGCAATGAATGGATCGATGAAGGGCGGCGAATGGTGATGAGGATGGATTGGGGGGAGGGCGGGGGGAGTGAAGGGATCGGAAGGAGCCGTAAACGCATTGCTTGTATGAGTAGATAGACCATGGTGATGGGTGGATAGGACGCCGTTGTGTTTTCCCCTCCTGACGGCGTATGGGCGTCTGAGCCGCCGCTTTTTGTAACTAGAAATGAAGAAGGAATGGAGAAGCGTGGGGGGTCTTATAAATATTCTGGCCTTGCTTTTTCTTGTTTCTCTCTCTTCTTCCCGCTCTCTGGTTGTTGCTCTATACAATTGTATATAGCATGCTGTCTTGGTATGCAGTTGTGTCATGGTCGTCTGTGTACTGCGGCCAAAAAAAAAAACATGGGTGCATTGTTCCGGCTTGGCCTGCCGACATGTTGGATCTCGTCTCGGCGCCGTCAACTTGGTTCCAATGGCCGGGACGACTGAGCAGCGAATGACGTCCGGCGGCGGGGCCGGACGCCGGACGGGGGATGTCAACGGCTCGGGGCCGCGACTCTGTGCCGGGAAGGGTGGGTGGCGCTACCTCAACGGGCTGACTGGCGGCCAACTCTTTTTCTTCTTTCTTTCTTCTTCTTTTTGTTCCTGTCTCTCCCCACCAGCTACCAGAACGTGATCTCGGCTGAGACACCGGCACGAGGGCTGCTTTATTTCTCACCTCCCTTCTCTGTTTTGGGCTTGTGCCCCGTCCTTGGCGCTCCTCCTGCCGTGAATATACACGCGGCTCGATCTTGGACAAGTTCACCAAAAAGGATAACGCTCAGCTTCGCATGGGACGGCATTGTCCTCCAAACAATGTATCCATATCATATGCCTTCCGGGCAAGGATAGTACCGTGGCCTTTGCGGCGCGCAAATCTTGACACCAAACGTCGCGCTTGCGGTTCCTCCTTTGTCGTCCATTCTTGCCTGGATTAAAACACGCGTCGTCTGAAAAAAAAAAAAAAAAAGGATAGATGGCAAACGTCAGAGGGGACCAGAGGCAAACACGCCCAGCAACATACCATGTGTCGACGATGCCGTACTCACGAAACACCTGGCCGTATGAGCCCATGAAAAGTCTCTGATGGCGGGCCCGTCGGACCACGGTCACGGAACAAACGCAAGAGGTGCAGCTGTGAGAATTCCAGGAGATGGCAAACGAAATAGGCTGTGGAAGCCGTTGGGTTGTGAATCTGGGGACAGCTTTTACCTCTTCTTCCCGGTACTGCGGCGAAAGCAGTATACTATAAGATGGATGCACAGGTGCCGCAGCCTATTTTTCCCTCTTCAGAGCGCAGCATCTTGATCAACTGCCTATCCGTCTTCCACACAGCCGACAGAAAAGAACACACAGAAAAAGAAAGAGGAAAAAAAAAAAAACCAGAGAGACAGAAAGACAAAAGAAAAAACAGAAATGGGCGTCAGTGTCGGCTTCGATATGGTCCCGCGCCTATCCACCGAGGCCGGGGATAGACGCATCTGGGGCATATTCGTCATGTGCATCGGGGACCATTTTGACGACGACCCTCTGGTCGAGCAGAAAAGCAAGTACATCCTCTTCAACGTCGGGGAGCAGCACCATCCTATGCTCCCGTTGGAGGGCCACAAGTTTCTGCGTTTCAGCTCAGATGACCCCCGAGCCGAGGCATATATTTATGAGGTGTCGCTGATTGCCACAGTCTTTTTCGGTCGGCGCGTGGTGTCGTGGGATGAGCATCTTGGTCAAGCTGGCCATTACGGGTGGGATGAGGTTCACGAGTCGGTCAGAACCTATGATGAGGTACGTCGGGTAGTTAGTTATATTGGATTTCTTTCTTTTTTCCCGGGTTATTTAGTCTCTTCCATAGTGCTTTTCAGCATCCATTGTCGCTTATACTTGGCTGAAAAAGTGTAATATATATACATACATATGTACATATATGCGCAGGCAGACGAAATGACAGAGCGTCCTCGCGACGACATTGTCCATTCCTCGCGCGGCGAACCACTGTTTGATATCAGAGACGTGCCCGGCAAAGGAAGAGGTCTGATAGCTCGTGAAGAAATACCAAGGGGCACTCTGGTCCTCGTTGAAAAGCCACTGGTCGTCGTTCCTCCTGTCTCGGCCTCGGCGTCCATTTCCGCCATCGGAGAGGCGGTCAAGTGGAATATCGCCAACCAGCTTCGGCAACGATCCAGGACAGAAGTCCGACAGTTCCTGTCCCTGCACAACAATTTCCGAAGGCGACGACGAGGAGGAGGAGGGACGCTCCACCCCTTCCACGGCATCTTCCAGACCAACGCCCTGCCCTGCGGTCCAGGCTCATCGACCGGCGCAGTCTATGCCACGGTGAGCCTCATCAATCATTCCTGCCGTCCGAATTGCGGGCATAGCTGGGACAGCGAGGCAGAGCACGAGACGATATATGCCATCCGAGACATTGTCGCCGGCGAAGAAATCACCATCACGTACCTCGAGGGCGGCAGTCATGCGGAGCGAGCCGAGAGTCTCAACGTCTCGTTTGGCTTTGCCTGTTCTTGTGAACTCTGCCGTCTTTCCACGGCCGAGCTGCGAGCCAGCGACGACCGGCGCGCCAGGATGAAGCTGCTGGATCGTGCCATTGAAATTCCGCTTCGAATCGCGAGTCAGCCGAGGGAATGTCTCCAAGATTGCCGCTCGCTCCTGGGCCTCCTGGACGAGGAATATTCCGGCTCCGCGACGGCGCTACACGCCCGGACGTACTACGACGCCTTCCAGATCTGCATCGCGCACGGAGACCAGGCCCGGGCGAGAATATTTGCAGAAAGATCATACGCGGTCAATGTCTTGTGCGGGGGCGAGGGTAACCCGGAGACCAAGAGCGTCAAGGCCTTGGCGTTGCGTCCCGGAGATCATCCTAGCTTTGGGAAGTGCTCGCAGCGGTGGATGACGAGCAGAAACATGGTCAAGAGGGGAGTGTCTCCGGAGAGGTTTGAGAGGTGGTTATGGCGAGAGTGAAGTGTGTGGGTTGAATATTGGTGTCATTGCGGGTTGATGTATGTTCGCACATGACCCCGGATTTGAGTGGTCATCTTGGGTGGTCTGAGGTAAGAAATTAGAGTACATGTTTGTAAGATAGAAAATGAGTCAAAAATTCTAGATGAAAAAAAAAAAAACAAAACAACAACAAGTAAGTACATACAACACCGGGGATTCGCTGGTCGTCACCGACCCAACTACTGATCCAGCGCTCGTCAGATTCTCATAGGAGATCGGACGGGATCCCGAGTTCTACTGACGGCTGTGGTCGTATGTGAGTGGAGGAGTGGCGTTGATTTGTATATGCGGTGACGGGTAACTCTTGGCTAGACATGAATGTGGAGATGAATATATATATATATATATATGAGGGAGAGAGAGAGAATTATATATACAGTACATAAGCGAATGGATATATAAATATATAAATATATAAATATATAAATATATAAATATATAAATATATAAATATATAAATATATAAATATATAAATATATAAATATATAAATATATAAATACATAAATACATAAATATATAAATAGAGGCACCTCCTAACTAGCATCCCTGTTATAGCACTAGTAAGACGTCTTTCCCGCTGCGTTTTCCTCTGCCCTTTCTGCTACTTTTTACTGCGTATTTACCGTGTTTCTTGCTATTACGTTATATTTCTAGCCCACGGTAAATTTTAAGAGAGGTGCAATTTAATAGTTCCATACATTGCTTTATATTGAATAGTGCTCTGAACGGGGAAGCACAAGTAAAAAACGTTGTTTTGGTCTGAGAACACGTGATTCTTTTGTGTTCTTAATAATGACGCAGAATATATACTTGCATCCTACTATTCGTAACGTTGAACCCTGAAATGAATTTTATTCATGTGATGCTCCCTATATGTACACTTGTGAGCTGAAATGTCGGCCGGCAGCTGCTGGTCCGCTCTACACTCCCACACACTGTGTCAAAGGATCGCGTTCCATGTTCTTTAGTCGGACGCAGTTGTGCGATGTGTCGTCCGGTCCTGCGAGTGTGTGTGTTTTCTTTTCTTTTCTTTCCTTTTTTTCCTTTTGCTTGTATCGGCGGATGATCAGCAGACGACCCCTCTCACGATTGGGTTTTCCTTTTTATAAAAGGCTCGCCGTCCAGTTCCTGAGCAAGAACCAAGACGAAAGATAAAAAAACGCCGTCGAGAATCACATATAATGTGCACTCGATCCAACCCCTTTTTTGTATTTTGCCCATTATGCAGGTACTTACTCTCGTGGACCTTGACGTTAGCCATTAGCATGATTGCTATTGCCGCGCCCGTCGCCGCTAGGAGCGGGAAAGGCGGGCGGCAACGGCCGGCGTCAGAAGAGATCAGGATTGCTTTCTTTAGCATAATCACTCTTATAAGTGTCGCAGGCAGACAGGAAGGCCAGAATAGGGGAGCACTCGGTCTGGTTACGGCCCGCCAGTGCGGAGGTGTTGCATTGAAGGAAATGCTATGGATGCATATACATATATACCAAGAGGTGTAATATAGAGAACTACCACCTTCCTTTTGAGAAATCTTGCTACATATATTCCGTATCTTAGTTTTGTTTCCCTGTAACTTTCCATAGTCTTAGTTTTACACAGAGAAACTAAAAAAAAAACGCTTAATACTGCTACCATTGAACAAATGCGGCGGAAAGCATAGACATGAGATTTCTGAGAGCACTATTCGATTGAGTGATAGGTTATATATGTAAAGATCTTGTGTAAAATGAGCGAGAAACTGTCAAAAAGACATTTTCCCGAATTCCTGAGCTGAAGTTGTATAAAGTGCTAATTCTTACCGGTTCCGTCTACAGTCAATCCATTGAGCTGCTTGGCACTAAAATTCTGATATCACGCATTGCTCGTTTATGCATGATTTCGGGTTTCTAGTATGTTTCGGATACCTGATGTCTTGTGAATTGCGTGTTTTAAAGTTATCGTGGACGGGAATGCCGGACTTGTCTTTACGGGCTTATTCAAAGAGAAACAAAATAAAAAAAAAATAAAAAAAATAGAATAAGCAGTGAATGAGAAAAGTAAAAAAAAAAAAAAAGTATATAAAGCCTTGCAGAGTTCCCGGAATTTTCGACAAGATCATCTACCAATTCACTTTCGAACAACAACAAAACAACTACACTCACCCTTTCACACTACTTCCATCATGCAGTTCTCTACCTTTGCCACCATTATCGCTAGCATGATTGCTATCGCGACACCAATCGCTGGTAAAGCATGCTGCACTCAACATTGCGACGAGTGCCTCAACAGCTCTGAATGCGAAGTATGAAGAACTTTTCCGCTGCCCTGCTTCCTGATCCTTGTACAACTTTTGTATATATTCTAGTCAGCAGCTAATGTCGAATGCAGGCAGCCGAAGATTGCGTAAAGGAGGGACTCTATGCTTTCTGCTGCGACTACGAGTTTATTCCACCCCCCCAACGGCACGGCAGCCGCGGCGGCCGCGGCGGTCACGGCGGTCACGGCGGTCACGGCAGCGCTGATGAGGACGCAGAGTAGGATGCCGAGCACAAAGGGCTGTCGTGAGCGTCGCAGGCGCACACGGAAGCCACAGACGCAAGGCGGGGAGGATCATGGCCAGGGCACTGTTGGATTCCAGGCACTTGGCCGCACCAGATGTCTGATCTGATTTTGAGGTCCAAGTCTACATGTAGTCACGTCCGGGGTGACAATCTTTACAGAGAAGCTTTGCCGTGGCCTCTCTTACTTGTTCTTAGCTCCCGAAGTACTTTCCCTTCATAGATTATGCCTCGCACGGGGCTCGCTCCGAGGTCGTTATTTTATCACATATCACTTATTATCCATGTCCATTGCTTCCTCCCGTGAGACGCTGCACATACGCATAACGAAGGGCCGGCCATCAAGATCTTGGAGCACCACCACCACCATCAACCCAACTGCAACTGGGGCTGGCACCATTCAGATCCGCGGGTTGATCCATGCAGGAAGTACTCGTTTTCCTTGAGTGCTACCCTAGTCAAGTTTACAGAGATGCAGGGGGAAGCATGGATGGCATGCAGTTATCTCATCCCGGCTCGTTCTGAAACGGCATCTCTCCTAATAGTCGGCCTAGTTCTGTTCGGCCGGAAAGCCGGCCTAGCTTCTTTAAGTAATAAAAAAAAAAAAACAGCGCGCTCGACTTCCCCGTCCATCTACCTACATGTCTCCAATGCCGAGGTTTTACATTTCGACAGCTTTGAAATAGGTTGAAGTCCATCCATGTCTTCTTCCCGCGCGTACGTACTTGGGGACTTGCAAGCCCTTTGCCGAGCGGTTTTATAGTGTATAATATGGACGATGAACGAAGATGACGGCGAGCACATGGAACACACCCTACATGATTTGCCATCTAGTACATACCTGTAAAAACGCGGGGTAAAATTACTCAGTAATGTAGACGATGGAGGCTAAAGCTAGCTAAAGACCCCTACCAGCTATAATGCATCCAGATGCGTTGCTGCCTGGTGATGCATCATATCTCGCGCCTTGGTTGGGCCACTGCCCGTCCCGTGGCCCAGGATGGGTGCGGTCGCACAGCAGATACTCTGCAGTCTGGCCTTGCGACAGAGATGCGGCTTGATTGTTGATTGCGGCTTGATTGCGGTTGCGGTTGCGACTGCGCTCGGCGAGATTTCCGATTTGCGGTTTCCGCTTCCGCTTCCGCTTCCGTGTCCGTGTCCCCCCACCAGTAGATGTAGATCAGATCCTGGCCCTGCAATATCGACCGGGATAACAGAAACGACAACCAGAAAGGCTCAATTGCGCCCTCTTCCACCCCAAACAAATAGAGTAAAAATGAGTTGGAAGAAGGCGATTTTTTTTTTTTTTTAAAAAAAAAAAAAAACCGAAATGCTTCCCGCCACGCATTTCAACATGCTATTGCAAATAGCACACCAAAAAAAAAAAAACCCTACATCCATTCAAACGTCAATGATGCGTGCATGTCCACGCACGCATGGACACCAGGGCCCTCTTTCTTCTCTCTTTCTTTTTATTTTTAATTTCATGTTTATTTTTATTTTTTTCGGCCTCATTCTCTCTGCCCCCCCCCTCTTCGCACCAACCCGGCGAGAATCCGAATAGGCGCCGCAAACGGGGCAGCACAACCAATCATGCGCCTCCCCTCCACGCCTCAGGAATGTCACTGCTCCATTCAAGCCAAGCATTATGAATCATCGAATCTGAGAGAGGGGTCTCTTTCTTTTTTTTGGTCCCTGGAGGGATGATGCCAGATGCCATGTGCCAGAGACGTTCTCATCTCAAGACATTTCCGACTGGGGTTTTCTTTGGCTTTGGCTTTGCCCTGCTTTGCTCGCCTAGTCCCCCACGTTTGGCCACTGCAAGCAAACCATGTTTCAGTCCTAAGGGGACAGGGGGGGGGGGGAATCTGACATCAATGTGCGTTAGCTCCGTCATCAACCTCAGATTTACCACGGGCTCCTTTCTTTTTATCTCGAGATCCGGGACGAGACGAGTCGCGCCTCTGCCCTGGACGATCGATAGGAAATATCTGCCTCCCGTGTTTCGCCTCTCCTCCTGTTTTTTTTCGTTTCTAAATAAAGACAAGACGCTCAACAAAATCCACAGACCAGACCTCTGCTTTTTTTTTCTGTTCTTTCAAACACCAAAAAAAATAAATAAAAAGAGTATCCACGACTTGCAGAGATAAATTGAGACACGTCGCGAGCTCTCGCGGCTCACTCACTCCATCACCTCCTTCGTCACCCGCCTCCCCCCTTCCTCTTCTCCCGAGCCATGGCCAGACACACAGAGCTCTTTCAAGTCCACAACCGATTACCATCCGACGTCACAGATGAAGACGCACTATCCGTCGCCGACGCCCCCGGCCTGCGCGGCCTCTCGCTCTACGAGAAGAAATGTCACCTCGTCAACCGCGAGATCGATAGGCAGGGCATGGGCCGCTATCAGTGGTACATATGGGTTCTCTGCGGCTTTGGTTATTTTCTCGACCTGCTCTGGGCGCAAGCCTTTGGTCTCGTCCTGAGTCCTCTCCAGCAGGAGATGGGTTTTCGCGACGGCCAGTCGGGAAGGATATCCACGAGCTTCAGTGCGGGATTGACCGTGGGCGCCATATTCTGGGGGTTGATGTCGGACATTGTTGGTGCGTCGCGTCCCCCGGTCCTCCCCCTCCCCCCCTCCTCTCTTCTTTGAACTCTTCTCCTTGTCAATTTTGTTTTTGTCACGAGGCCATCATCGCTCATGGGAAAGAGTCATTTGCTGATAGTTTGTATTTTTGACCAGGTCGGCGCTGGGCCTTCAACCTTACCTGTTTTTTCACCACGGCGTTTGGCATATGTCTCGGCCTCTCCAACAATTACACGACACTACTGGTCATTACCGCTTTTGTTGGCTTTGGCGTCGGCGGAAACATTCCTGTCGACAGCGCGATTCTTCTCGAATTCATCCCACAGGTAATGAAAATTTACATTTTTTTTTTACATTTTTTTTTCTTTTTTCTCTTATTCTCCTTTTCTTTCGTTTATTCCTCTTTCAATTCTGCCTCCCCTCGATGATAAAAAAAAATCATTCATGTTGACGATTATATTTATAGAACCGCCGCTTCCTAGTAGCTTGTCTATCCGTCTTCCAGCCCCTAGGCGTCGTCGTCTGCAGCGCCATAGCCTTCGGCTTCATCCCTGTCTATTCCTGCTCGCCTAATTTCTCCGAAAAGAACCCCCTGCCGTCCTGTCGGAATGTGGCCCACCAAGGCGTGCCATGCTGCGGGAAAGCCGACAACATGGGCTGGCGGTATCTGCTCTACACGCTGGGAGCGCTCTCCTTTGCCATCTTCTTCCTGCGCTTCGCCGTCTTTACCTTCCGCGAGACGCCCAAGTTTCTCCTCTACAAGGGGCATGATGCCCAGGCCATCGAGGTCATGCAGCACGTGGCCCGGATCAACAAGCAGCAGTGTCGCCTGACGGTCGAGCATCTCCAGGCGCTGGGACGGGACCTGGACTCGGACGGCGAGGAGGTGGCCTCTTCTTCGGACTCGCTCATCACCGGACAGAAGAGGATGTCCATGTTTGATAAGAACGCGTCCAAGTTTTGGCGGTGGCTGGCGCGATACAAGTTGCTGTTTGGGGGTTGGCAAATGACGCGTCTCACCGTCTTGGTCTGGCTCACGTACATTCTTGATTTTTCAGGATTCACCGTAGCTGGTATGTTTTCTTTCATCTCGTCTCATCTTACAACTGCATCATCCCCCCCCCAATACCCCCTTTTCAGTCATCTACCATCTTTCTGCAAGGTACACAGACTGACATTTCGACTCACGCAGGCTTTTATCTCCCCCGCATTCTCGCGCTCAAAAACGGCGCCGCCCACGCGAGCCTCACCTTCACCTACGCTGCCTACATATACACCTACGCGCCCGGCATCATCGGCGTGCTCCTTGGCGCCTTTGTCGGCCGCATCCCCGACTTTGGCCGCAAGTGGACCATGGTGCTGTCGTCGGGCCTGATGGGCATGTCCATCATCCTGCTCTCCAAGGCCGACACCATCGCCAAGCGCGAGGGCCTCTTTGCGCTGGAATACTTCTTCCAGTCCATGTTCAATGCCGTTCTGTACGGCTGGACGCCCGAGGCCTTCCCCGCACCCGTCCGGGGCACGGCGTGCGGCGTGGCCAGTTTCTGGGGCCGCCTGTTCGGCATCGTGAGCCCTCTCATCGCACAGCATCTGTACGGGCAGTCGACGGGGGGCGCAGACGGCCATGGGGACATCAATTCCGTGCTATACCTCGCGGGGGGGATGTCTCTGGGGTGCGTGCTGACGACGGCCTTGTTGCCGTCGCATTTGATGGAGACGGAAGATGAGCGGTCTTGATTTTTTTTTTCATAGTATAAATGTGCATACCATGACTATGTATTAGTGCTTTTTTTTCTGTTATATTTTTTTTTTTTTTTTGGAAAGAACAGTCTATTTTCCGGAAACACTTCTCAAGCACTTTCGTCTTTTCATCGGATATATTCTCTCGTGCTACAATGTAGCAACGATGCGAGCCGTAGGTGATGGATTTAAATCCAACTTGTGTCCGTGCTTGTCCCCCTTGACAATATACAGACCCCACCACTTCACGTAATGGATTAAAAAAAAGAACGTTCATCACGATAAGGGGTTGTGGCGTGCCGATCATCGATTTACATGTGGAATCCTTTGTTTTGCATCCATATATACACAGGTGTGTCGTCTTTCCAATACCGATTGACAATGGAAATCCCCGCCCCCCATCCTGTCCCCCTGCCATGCTCCCACCCGGCGGCGTAGCAGGCACCGTGCGGTTGGGTCCTGGACGAAAACAAACATTCAGGATTGTAGGCAGCGGGAGTGCGTGCGGAGCGGCACGGACGCAGACACACAGACAGTCGCCCAGGCGGCTCGCCACACAGACGCGGCAACCAGACGCATGCGCAGCGGCGAAGCCAGATAGTTCGACGGCTCAAGAGTCAATAGTACTCGATCCCGTACACGTAGTGTCTCGTGTGTGGGTGGTGTAGGCTGAGCTGTAGCCGGTAGCGCTGACATGGTGTTTGATATACCGAACAGGACAGTCCGGACCGGACTTCAACGTCATCTCTCGTTTTCTTTCCGCTAGCACTGACGAGGCAGGCCGGGCGGGCCAGACCAGCCCAGACTCAGGACTCAGCCACGGCGGCGCCAGGCACCGACGGCACCGACCGGCCTAGCCTGGCAGGTTCGTGTTGGATGCATGCATCCATCCATATTCCATACTCCATGTTCCATACTCCATGTGAATCATCAAATCAGGATAGGTGAGATGCGGCGAGGCGCCTGATGGTCCGGTCTGCGAGGTGAAGAAATCCAGACGTATTTGTGCGGCCCTGTCCGGCACGGCAAGTTGTCCGCCCGCCGCGCTCTCTTCTCCGTTGCCAGATTCCACGTCTCGCCTCGTGGCTAGACGCCAAGGAATTGCCAGTGGGTTCGGGGTCGACAACATGATTTGGATGCCGCCAGGCCTTGGATTTGTCCATGATGGTCATTGATTACCAAGGCAAAATAAAAAGAAGAATATAAACCCAAAACACCGGCGACGCCACATGAGTTGACAGGCTCGTCGAAAGCTCGCCCTTTCTGCCTGACCTGGTTCAGAATAGCGGCCGGTCTAGACGACAACGGCGTGTGTTCACGGGAACCTGCGTAGAGCTTATTTTATCTTGCTGTCTTAGTTGGCACGCGAAAACTGGCACGCGAAGCCCCCCTTTCTCGTCGTCCGAGGAAGGACATGACGTGAACGGGTCTGCGTGCTGCGTGTGGCCCATGAAATCGCAGGGGATACCCAATCCGTCGGGTCAATTTATTGTCGCGGGAAGCAAGACATTGGATTTGGATGCCGGTGGACAGTGGACAATGGACAGTGGCTGTGGCGGCGTCGGTGGACGGTACTCGGTGCTCGGGGCGTTTTCCCACTCCCAGACGGGCGGGTGCATGCGCGCCGTTTGGCGCCCCCGAGGCCGCAAGTGCTGCAGAAGACGTGGAACAATTCAGCAGGTTGAGATGCCATCGATCGATTGAATGTATTCAAAATGGAACTAGGGGTCAATCAGCAGCCCTCCGCGGCACATGGCAGATGCAGATGCTGATGGGGAAAATGCCGTCGTGATGCGCATGTGCACATTGCATCCATGTGCTTGTCAATCCATGTGTGGTCTGTCTGTATGTGGTTGGTTTCTTGACTGCCGGAGGCATCCTGGTCCGGGGCCCTGATCCCTGGTTTCCGATTCCTGGACCACCGCGGCACGGATCTGGTGCCAGGGGATTGAGGCTTGGAGGGAGTCCAAGGTCCAGCCGACACTGCTATGTCTTGGATGTTGATGATTTGAACTTTCTGGCCGCCTCGCCGAGAGGAGCGCTGCCCTGCTGCCGCGCATTTGTGCACGCCTCCTCCTCCCTTTGTACCTACCTGCCTGCTTTCACATCTTCCCTATCATCTGCGGGACCGTGCATTTCCGCGGTCAAAGCACACAGGCGACTGGCCAGACCAGATTGAACGATTAACGCCACACGCATCTGTGCAGCAGTCCCCCTCTGGGTGGCTGAGGATTGGGACTGGCACTTCCCGGGCAACAGAACCAGTCTCCTTGGTCCGAGTGGTCGGTGCCTGCCTGGTGTGGTACGGAGAAGGCGGGGCAAGAACGTCTCCGCGTGCAGTCGGGGCTTTTGCCCCATGTTCCTTCCTTCCCGCGGGTTACGGCCACAACCCGTCTCGAGCCTGCCCATGTGCCTGTCTGGTCGCTCTTGCCTGTGGGGTCTTTTCTTATACCAGACGTCATTCTGGCTTTCTTTTCCGCACTCTTCTCCGCCGAAGTCTCTTGCTTTGGCTTTGGCTTTTGCTTTTACTAGTCACCCTTCTCTTTCTTCTTCCCTCTTTTCTTCTTCTTCTTTTCTTTTATTTAAATACTCTTGTATTTTCAGCATCGGCATCGGCCTTCGAACAAGCCATTGACAAATAAGCAGCCAGACGGCCAGGAAGAGAAGGAGGGAACCGTCGCTAGTTGGTGGACTCTGTTCGTGGTGGTGGGACACTCTAACTCGATATATGTCTGGTCTGGTCTGGTCTGGTAGTCCGGGTGATGATCACTCTCAACACGGCCACCACCACCAGCCAGCCAGTTAACGCTAAACAGGACCACGTCGACAGCTTGTACCCAAACTGGCCTCGATTGAAACTTTTCCAAAGGCGGAGGAGCCCCCGTGCGATGCCCGTTAGTTTCTTAGTTAGTCTCTTAGTTATTCGTTACGTCCCTTTCTACTCGCCTCATATCCACCACATCGTTCGTTTCGTTTCGATCTACTCACATCCCTTCCACTGTGTACTTTCCCCCATCACCCCGATCCTGTTCGGTTCCAAGTAAGCGGTTAGATCAAGTTTGGATATTTGTATGCCCGTAACCCACCCGCATGTGCGTTGACTCGTCCTTGCCGTTTCCCTTTCTGTCGTTTCTCGCCTCTCACCATCCTTTCATCCTTGAGCTTTGAACTCTTCCCCGCATGAAATAGCCTCACCCACCTATTCCGTGATTGAAAGAGGTACAATAATTCCACGGCCAAAACGCTTTTATTTTACCTACCTGGAGACAATCCCGTCAACTTCTCTTCACAATGGCGGCACCTACAGACCTGACAACGCTGCCTTTGTGCGCCGTAAGTTGATCTCTACACCAACAACGTGGCAAATGAAGAATGCACAGAGACGAATTTCTGACACCATTTTCACTACAGAGGAATTGCTTGCAGCCATTATGTTCGTCCCTGACGGATCTCGCCTGCATTTGCCAGACCACCATCTTGGATACCATGGATTCCTGCGTGAGGTCGAACTGTTCATTCAATGAAGGCTTTTGTATGCATTATACTCCATAATAACACGACACAGAAAGAAGGAAAGAAAGAAACAAACAAGTAAAGGAGAACGCAAAAACAAAACGCTGACCATATCTACCTTTGCTCAGATACAAGGAAATATTCAAATATCGCATGCAGCACTCCCGTCAGGGATCACGGAGCTAAGCTGAACATCATCACCTGCTTCCTCGGCGTTACCACAGGCTTCTGTATCGTAGCCCGCATCCTTTTCAAGAGATATCTCACTTCAAAACAACGTCTTGACAGAGACGACTGGACCATTATGAGTGCTATTCCTACTGGTACCACCCTCATAAGCCTTGTCGTCATGGGACTGGGGAAACATGGAATTGGTAACGACATATGGGGCGTATCGGATGAGGATATCAAGGCTTTTGGCAATTTCTTCTTCGCCGTCTCTCTCTTGTACATGGTGCTTATGACGCAGATTAAGCTGAGTCTCTGCTTCTTCTATCTCAACATCTTCCCCGGAGACACGATCCGGCGCCTGCTTTGGATGACGGTGTGCTTCCACATCATGACAGCGGTGGCCTTCTCCACGGCACTGCTTTTTGCCTGTACGCCTTTTGAATATTCATGGAATCGATTCGACGTGGGTTCGAAACCCCTATCACAGGGAAAATGCCTGAATTTTAATGCGGCAGGTTGGGTCATGTCTGCTCTGAGTGTCGCTTCGGATCTGTGGCTCATAGCCATGCCTCTTACGCAGGTCATCAAATTGAACTTGCATATCAAGAAGAAGCTTGGTATCATCCTGATGTTTTTGACTGGTGCATTGTAAGACTCATTCCCCATCTCCTCCGTGAGGACTTGATCCTGCTTACCTTTTCTTCTGTCTGATTCTCTCGTTCTTCCTGCTCACCATTCTCAGCATCACCGTTATATCCATCCTTCGCCTTAACACAATGAACACGTACAACTCGACCACCAATCCTACTTGGGATGAATGGAGTGTCGTTTGGTGGTCCGCCATCGAGATATGTACCGGCTTCATTTGCACGTCCTTACCGACGATTCGCCTCATTCTGATTCGCATCTGGCCTCGAACATTCGGTAGCGAGCGCGTCCACTCTCAGAACATGGAACATCTGCCTAAAATGAAGGCCACAAAACCGCCGCTTTGCTCGGGTCTCACGCTGGCAACTATAGATGACTACAAAGGACCGACTTCACCGTCTACTATTGATCGATCGTCCACTCACAGCCAAAAAGGGCTGTGCGAGGAGTCTGAGTCTGTGGCTGGGTTCACGGCCGAGTCAGCAAAGTCTCCAGTGTAAAGGACCTAAGCATCGGAGCCGGGAGCCCGGACAGAAAATGAAACGCGATTGCAGTTGTATTTACACAACTCTATGTCGCTTCAAATCGCGCTATGTAGAGAGACTGTGAAGCCGGCAACGTCCAACGACAGCCCCAGATGGTTCGCAGTATCACCCTTGATATTCCGTCTCCCTTGTAGACGAAAATTTACTGCCACAACCCTCGACGAGGCGCAGATTACCGGGTGATGGCACACGACATGTCGGGCCAATCAGGTAGTCCAGACTACTCCGGTCCAGGCACAGCATGAGCCATGTGTCTACACAGCCGGTGTTGTCACGAAGGCAATTCGAACGACGTGTGACACTGCGGGTGTGCATGCATGCCCTTCGCCGGCCCCTTGCCTCGTCAAAATTCTGACGAGAAAGTAAGACCCGCCCGTGAAAAAGTGGTCGAAGGGATTGTGGTGGTGCAGTCATGATGTCTTTGGTCCTTTGCGAAACGATGAGGGAATAGGAGTACACGATAGCGTCACTTATGGTTGCGCGGTTATATTATAGAGGGCACTGCATGCATTCAGCCGAGCCACAGCGTGAGAATTCCTGTATTATTTGTACACTATTTTATAGTTGTCTTTTCTGTCCTTGTCAAGCCATGAATTTATATGAGCGTTCTGCCTATTAGTATTATATCTTGGATGTGGTTTGCAAAGTCCCTCATCGTCAGAATTAATGGTGTATGTTCACCGATTGGCATTAATAAGAGGAGTGAAAATGGAACTGTGACGAGCGAACAGAGGCGGGAGGTTATTTCGAGGCCCATGGTACGTTGTGCTGGAGTCACCACCCAGCAAAGGCACAGCCAGATAGAATAGCAATCCAAGTTGCCGCTCCGAGGCCCTCACAATATAGCGCAGACACCATGGTGCTTTCAAACTGTGCAAGTGCAAGACGCCTGCTTCTGGTCTGGGACAGTCCTTTGCGGCGCATGTTTCGCCATTTCACCACAAACGACACATGCGCCGTGGAGAGTGGAAGGGGAATCCGGAGCAAGTCAACACAAGACGTGGATGTTCGCAAGTCGAATTCTTGTGCGTTATTTTTTTTTTTTTAAAAAAAAAACCATCTTTCTATCTTATTCTTATACGTCTGAAAACAAAATGAACGAGGACTACCCTACAGACAGCCCCGTCAGCGACCTTTGTTTCCGTTCCTTTTCTGTCTCATGTTTTACATTTCAGTCGCGGACCCCCTCACCCCCCCCCGGGTTCATATTCGCCGAGACAAAACACAATGCCATGCAGCTCCCGGTAACTATGCCTCTCCTAGCATTTCCGATACACGGGGAGGAATGAAGGTCAATGGGGCATGCCACGCGCGCGTGGAGCACCTCGGTCCATTCCATGAACGAGGAGGACACGAAATGCACGCACGTATCCGTCGTGTGTATGTGCGTGCACAAGTCCTGTTGAATGCGTTTAAGTTACGACTGCATGTAGAACATAAAGACAGATATCCTACCAAGGTACTCGGCAGCTAAGATACCCACCTCCGCGATCATATCATCATATCAGTAGATACACACATGTATTAATGCACCGAGGACTACATCCGCCCGAGGGTGCTCCATCCCCACACCAGGCGCACCCCCCCCCCCCCCCCCCCCCCCCCCCCCGCGGGGGGCTCCATCGCTTCACAGACCAGACATCCACGTTCCTGTCTCGTCCGTTTGAATCACCCATAGCCAACCCAACTCGGATCCGTCGAAAGACACTCGGCTCATTCCAACGTGCTGCCAGACAGCCTGATGTTCCACGCCGGCACCACATGGCACCCGGACTTCATGTCCAGCATCAATTACAGCGGAGCCACATGACAAGGCCAACCGTGATGTTTTTTTCTTCTTTTACTAACTAAGGAGCAAAATTTAGAGTAATCTCTTCTACTTTTTCAAAAAAAAAAAAAAAAAAAAAAAACCGTCCAGCCATCGTTTAGACAGCATGTTCTTACCATTAACCTCCCTCCCATTCGTTCTCTTCCTTTTTGCTTGGCAGTTTTGTATAACCGAGGTCGCGTGCTCGCGTCAAGTGACGTCTGCATGGGGCGAGCTTGTGGTCGGACAAAGGAAAAAGCATATTCTTGTGTTTCCCGCTCTAGTGCGGTCCTTTCTACCCCGCGGGGTGGTGACCCTTTTCTTTGGGGGGGGGGGGGGGCGCCGCCTTTTACGTGTCCATGCGGGTTTTGGGAGAGCTATTTGTTGTAGTGTGGTTTCTATTTTTTTTTGTAATGTTTTTTTGTATATATTTATTATATCTTCAGTATATATTTCTTGAATGTAACATGTACACCCCTTCCCTTTGCGCGTCCGGAAACGCTCCCAATCAATCACCCGTAGCAGGACTTCTCACCGCCGAGGATCAAACCGACGTTCCGATCCCGTCTTCGCGGATCTGATGGTCGAGCTAGTGACCGATGGGCCTGCCCAGGTGGACTGCACGTGGATGGAGCGTGTGATGCCTACGGTCCTGCCGTTGTTCTCCCCGAAAAAGGAAAGAGGGGATTCGCGGTGATTTTACTTAAGTCCGACTCGTGGCCGTTGTGTCGTGTTGTGAGTTGTGAGAATTATGTCAACGGTGTTGTGACGACAGTGACGTTTTGATATATTCGTTTGCGTATTTCTTATTGATTTCCTTCTCTGTCGTAGACCTTGGTGCATGATTGATAAAGACAAGACATATAAAACATAGCTTTCTAAAAAAGGAAAAAAATACACCCGCCCATGTCGCCACTCGAAATCGTGAATCCTCTCTTCTCCCCGTGACCAACACCCTAATCGAAGCAAACAAGAGGTTCTATTTCCCCGAAGCACATCCATCGTGACCATGATCAACACGATACATTTGACGTCACGCTCGATGGACCTCGCCATACCACACCAAACCCTGGAAAGAAAGCAGCCACGCCCTCCGCTAAGCATACTGTCGGACAGGCTTTTTTCTTTCTAGAACCCTCGCGCGTGGGTGTTCGCAGCCAGATCATCTGCATGGCACATGGCACATGGCACATGACACATGACACATGACACATGATGCATAACATACGGGGGGTAGGCACTCATCTAGAGGAACTCCCAGCGGCGTTCCCACTTACATACAAGAAAAGAAGCCAGGGCCGCGAGATACCAAAACATTCCCCTCCCAGTCACTCAAGGTGTGCGGCGATACCCAAGAGGCTGGGTACGTTGCCGAGGAGTAGTGGTAGTGACGAACTGATAATTTCGGAATTTTCTTCCCAGAAGGACATGGGGGACGAGAGAAAACATGTTTGATATCCTTTCTTTAGACGTTGTTTGTCTTTCTTTCATTGTTTTTTTTTTGCGTCGTTTGTCAACATCGTCACGATGTCATGGCTATTTGAATTGAGGATGAAACATTCGATACCTGTGCCTACGTACGCTACGACCAGACCTTTGCTGAGACATTTGACACATCTGTCTCTGTCCGTCTTTGACAGCCGAAAACTAAAGTAGTTCGTTTTTGTCGAGACTCAAAGCGGTGTGGTTTCCATCGCAGGGCGAGTGGATGGGTGCATTTGCCTTGTGGAGCAATTGCATCCGCTGGGACAACAAGCATGTTGTGAAACGAATAAGATGGAGTTGGAAGCAAGTCTTGCTTTTTTGATCTCACCTTGTCCATTGGCTACATGTTGATCATCTTTACATCACACGGCCACGGCCACGGCCACGCCCTCGCCCTCACCCTCGCCCACACCCATGCCCAAGCCCCTGCTTTTGAGCGGGTCACTGCGCCTGAGCATTTGCGCCCTGGCATGATCGGGGCCGGTCGCTATTTCGGCAGCGTCTCAGAATTATCGCCGAGTTAGGAAATGGACAGGGCGAGCGAGTGCATACAGAGAACAGCGGTCAGGACATGGAAGTGACGGTCCTATGAAGCCATCATTGAAAACACAAGCCGTCATTTTGGTACATACGCCAAGACAGCATTGAGGCCAACCAAGCGCTCGCACCACTCACGCACGAACACTGTGTAAGACGTCTGCCTGAAGACAATATTTATCTCGGAGGGAGAAAAAGAAAAGAAAAGAAAAGAAAAAAGAGCGACAGGATGTCAAGGTGAATCACGTCCAGTGCTCAGTCTACTGTCGTTCCAAGTGCTGTTTCGTTGCTGCCAAGTCGTTGCTGCCAAGGATGACCCGCGGCACCCACCGCACGCCCTCAAGTGAATGGTTTGTGCCCGTCATGTCATGCAAGAAGACGGTCGGAGTCTTCGGCCAGTACGCCTGCTTGCTGGATGCGATTCGTGCAGCTTGGCGGGTTGGTCAAAAGACAAGGTCCAAGACGACGGCCATGGCAGAACAGGCCATGATGCTACCTGTACATGCCAGACCAGACCAGACCAGACCAGACCAGCCAGACCACACAAAATGCACCAGACTGACTGACACCCACATGTACCAATCCAGACTGCGGCAATTCGAACGGCCGTAGCACATAGCCATCCCCTATATGTATGTAGCGTCATTATCAGTTCAGTGCAGATCCGTGCTGACTGGAATGCGACCTCACGCGCCCATCATGTCGCAGACGGCATCGAATCACAGGCGCCCTTCGCCGACACATGCGCATCATGGCCCTGTCCCGATCCCAGGGCCTCGTTGAGCCGAACATGGGCCGGGCGTGGACGCCGGCATTGGCGGACGCGGCCAGAAGGCAAAATCATGGGCCTTGCATCTGGGCCTTGCAGTCTTGGATTCCTGCCTCGCGTCGCCTCGCATTGCATCCGCGTCCAATGTCCATTGCCCATTGATCAAGCAGCAGGTAGAACGTGTCATGATTCTGCGCTGCCTAAATGAGCTTGATCGACATTGCCCAATCTGTGTTGCTTGTTCTGTTCGCAGCAAGCTCACTTCACTCATTCACTCACTTACATGCGTCACCCCGCAGGCACACTTTGACTGACAGGCGGCGGCAACAACTTTGCGGCTCGTTTTGCTCCACGCCGTCCGTTCTTGTTGCACCTTGGAAAAATTATACTTTCCATCTGTGAGCCAAGGAGGAGTGCATTGTTTGAGAGAGTGCCATCTTGGCAGTCCAGATGATTATCGAAAGTCATTTTATGTAATGTGGAACATTCCATGTCACCACCCCCGGCAAGTTGGGCAAGACAAAGGTTGAGCAAGACAAAGGGAGTGCAATATGCCGGCTTGATGGGCACGACATATACGGAGAAATGGGAAATGTGCCGAAGGGGCAGGCTCCGGTCCTAGGCCAAGCATTTGGCCACCTGCTGGCCGAATCATGTCGCACACACCAGAGATCGCAGCGCATCTGAGGCACACACGTATATGCATACAAAGGAAGACGGCATGAAAAGCGAGCCAAGAACGAACAAGTTGGCCGGTGGCAGGCTCTCGGGCTGGACTGCGCTATCGCCTAGCTGGCGGATGTGATGAGTAAGTAAGTAGCACGAGGCGGAACCCTGGATTCGAGCGGGATTGAAAGTCAGCTTATGAGTCGTGTCGCATGTCGCATGTCGCATGTCGTTGTCGTTGTCGTTGTCGTTGTCGTTGTCGTTGTCGTTATCGTTGTCGGTCTCGTGAACAAGATGGCCGATGCGCATCGACGGTGAAAAGCCGTCACCCAAATGGAAGTCAAGGAGAAAAAAGAGGAAAAAAAAATCAAGATGAAGTGAAGGCCAGAAGGACAGAAGGGCGGAAGGAGAAAAGGAGAAGCAACCACAAATTTGGCACCTCGAACCAAGACTCCTCACGTCTGCGTGAAAATGTGAGTCCATCCATGTCTGGTCTTTCTGTCCTGTCGCTCCTGCCGTTTTTGCGCGTGTGTAACGTGGTAGTGTGGTGGTGTTTGTGCCTTATGGGAGGAGCAAGGAGCTGTGGGGCTACTTCGGACCAATCGAGACAGGCATGACATGACAGACCCGGTTAGATCAGGTTGACAATTAATTTTCCGGCACATCATCGACAAGCGGGTATGTAGGTGGTTCGGTCGTTCGGCACTTTCATGAAATCGCCAAATCGCGAGAATCGCCAAATTAAGCCTTGTCGTTTATTCTTCCATGGCTCCTTAACCCCTGGCTCCCGACTCCCGCCCGGCCTCCTGGGACCAGGGAGGGCGCAAGGGCCATCGGTCAACAGCCAACAAGGTCAGCACGGTCAGCAAGGCACCAGACGCGTCTTGGCAGACAAACGCCATCGATGCGCTCCCATGACTCTCCAGTCTCTTAGGTGGGAGTGGAAGTGGGAGTCAGCCATCAGGTATCCCATCACGCGCGCACCTTTTAAGTTGACCAGACTTGAACTTGCGCTTGGTCTTGGTCTTGGTCTTGGTCTTGGTCCTGGTCTTGGTCTTGGTCCTGGTCCTGGTCCTGGTCCTGGTCTTGGTCTTGGTCTTGGTCTTGGTCTCGTCGTGGTCCCGTCGTTGCATTCATGATGCCCAGGGGGTTCATCATCCTCGTGCCTTCACCGCCGTCCAGTCAGACCAGCCAGTGTTGGCTGGCTCCTGCCTCCCGAGTCTAGTGCGCCTGCCTGCCAGTGTCGTTCGGGCCCCTTTTCTGCTGCTTCTTCCGGGCCCAAGGCTGTGCAAACCCCGTCCATGGCCCCGCCCCCATCCCCTCCATCTCCATCTCCGCTGATATTGTATCTTCCCAAGCGGCCCCCGCCCCGCCCCCCCCTTCATGAGCAGCCAATCACCGCTCACCGCTCACTGCCCGCCGCCCACTCCTCCTTCCCATCTCCATCTTCTCCATGAGTCTCTCTTTCTCTTTGTCCTTGATGTTGCTTCAAGGCGCCGCCAGCTGGCAGTTTAACGACGCACGCACGCAAGCAGCACTTTGCAGCTGGTGTCTAGTCTTGAAGCGCGAATCTCAAACCGCAAATGCCATTGGCCGTGACCAGACCGCCAATCGTACTCGGCATTGAACCATCCGGACTCTGGTCTGGACATCCATCATGTATCCATTATCCATCATCCATCATCCATCCGCCCGCCCGCCCGTCCATCGGTTGCGCCGCCTCGGCAGCGAGCGTCCTTTGTTTTGGCCTCGCCGTGTCCTGGACCCACGCTAGATTCCCGACGCCCTCTTTTGAGTTCCTGCAGCCGCTTTTGTCGATCTCGTTCCGCCCCTCTCTCCCTTTCTGTCCAGTCCCAAGGATGCCACAAGATGTCCTCGTGCAAGGAGTAATGCGCCATCCATTCTCATCATCCATGCCCCCCTGTCATGCCTTGTTCTTCATTGTCTTGCTGTATGTATGTACATGTGTACATGCGCACATGGATGCCTACGTCACATGGATTCTTTCCCTCCTGACTCTCTTTCCCCCCTCTCTCCCTGTATCCCTGTATCCCTGTCTGTCTCTCTCTCTTTCCGCTCACCACCACGCTGCAGTCTCCTGAGAGAATCTGAAGTCTAGTGCTTCTCGCCCCAGCATCATGCATGGGTCCTAGTGTCTTCGTAGGCACCCAGTTGGTCGTGACACGCGCCTCCACGCATCTCACTCGCCAATCTAATCGAGCCGAAAAAGTGGAGTAAAGTGAGTCTGCTGCTCTCTCTGCTCGACTTGCTTGATCACCATTGACCATTCACCACCGCTTTCCGCCTAGTCTTGCACCCGAATACTTGTACATGACGGTGGTCGTGTGTGTCTGACGTGACGAAGCACTCACTCACGTACTCACCCATGTACTTGTCTGTCCACTGCTCCAATCTTGCTGTCGTCCACCATTGTCTGTCTCGTTCTCTATGCCCGTCTGTCTTCTTGTTTGAATTGTCTGCCCTGTTCCTCGGGCTAATTCTGCTCTAGTCGCACCGTCAAGCAGGCAGGCAGGCGTCTCAGTTGCTCGATTTCGGCTTCAAGGATAAGACCAGCCCGGCTAGAACCTGAAGGGTTGATACGATTATACCTGGTTCCGTTTCGGGAAACTCCTTGGATTCTTGTCCTTGTCCTTGTTCTTGCCCTTGATCTTGCCCCTTTTCTTTTGTTCTTTCTTATTCTTATAGTTTTCTATTCTTTTCCTTTTCTATTCTATTCTTTTCTTTTTCTGTTCTATTCTTTTCTTTTTCTATTCCTTTCTTTTTTCGTTCATTTTCCCGTCATCAAAATTCTTCTTCCCTCGGATTGGCATATTCATCAGACCACCGACGTGTTTCCTGCCGGCAGCTTCTGCACCTCATCAATCTTTTGCATCTTGACCAATTGAGCGTGGAGTATACCGCGCCATCCCACTCACCGGGCAGCTTCCTGACACTTGGCAACATCCATCCATCTGTACTGTTACGTTTCCTTGGTGGAACAAGGACAGTCCGCCCTTGGACACTGGAATTTTCCTGCAGCCGACTTACAAAATAAAGTAATATCGTCGTCTCCACAACTTTGAGTCGCACTACCGCACGCACTACCGCACGCACGCACGCACGCACGCATACACGCGCCCCCCCCCCCCCCCCCCCACCCCCCCCCCCCCCCCCCCCCCCCTCTCTCACCCCTTTGACTTTTCCCTTCACTCCCACCTGACAATCTACTGGCCCGTGACTCGGGTTTTCCGGAATTCTGGTAGCATTTCAATTTGGACTAGAAAAATTCCCCTGTTGTGTTAGAATTCCATCACATGTTCGTGCCTCTTATAAATACCATGGGGGAGGCCCTCTCCCTCGCCGAGAGCGTGGTTGAGACATGCTGGTCGTCGTCAACCTACTCCCCCAGCCTTCAGAAGACAATTTCGCAGTTACCAGGCGCCATGAAGTTCATGAAATACGCATCGGCGGCTGTGTTTGCCTTGCTCGGCTCACATGCAGAGGCTGACCCCATATTTTCGCCTGCGAGACCTCCTGCGGTGCCCCTGGCTGTGCGATCTCCCTATCTGAATGTCTGGCTCAATGGACAGGAGAACGGGCCTCATGCTATTCTTCCAGGTCAATGGCCCCGATTCTGGACGTAAGTATCTCTCCTTTTCTTTTCCAATTCCGATAAAGAAGAAACACGGGGCAAAATCAAAATCTCATGCCTGTTGTTGCTGCAGCACCGGAGTCCAAGGATGGCAGGGCTTCATCAAGGTCGACGGCCAGAATTACAACTGGATGGGTGGCGCCCCCGGAGCCCCCAATGTCGACCAGCTGAGCATGGACTACACCTCTACGCGGTCAAACTTCAACATGTCGGTTGCTGGCAAGGTATCCATGAATATCGAATTCTTATCGCCCGTCTTTCCCGAGGATCTGAGGCGCCAATCCATTCCATTCTCATACATAAAAGTCGCTGTCCGATCCCTTGATGGTGCACCACACAGTGTTCAGGTCTATACCGACGTGTCTGGAGGTGAGAAAAAAACTCCAAAGTTTCCTACAAATGAACGGAGAGCATCCTTGAATGACTAACAAGTCGCGACAGAATGGGCCTCGGGTGACACTACCGCTGTCGTCGAATGGGAGACTTATTCTACCTCTGGCATTCGCAGCCACAAGTTTTATAAGCAGAAGCAAAGCGAATTCCAGGAAGACGGTGATAATGCCGCCTGGGGCAACTGGTACTGGTCCACCGCCGATAGCCGCGGTATGAGTTATAAGATTGGTGCCGATGAGGATGTCCGTGGACAGTTTCTCAAGCAGGGCAGGCTGGACAATCGGGTTGATCCCAAGTTTCGTGCTGTCAGAGACAGATGGTAAATTTCCGCCGCCCATACCCCCCCCCCACCTCCCTCTTCTTCAACTCTCTTGTGAAGAGCTCGCTTGAATCAGGTCTCTAATTCTGTCACAAGGCCCGTCTTTGCTTTCTCGCGTGATCTCGGCGTCGTCAGAGGCGATACTGTCTCCACCTTGTTCACGATCGGAGTAGCGCAAAAGAATTCAATTCAATTCACCGGCAAGGCTAGCCAGCCTCAAGCCGTTCCCTCACTTTGGACGTCGTACTTCTCAGAGCAGGATATGGTGACCTTCTTCTTCAGGGACTACAATGATGCGGCGCATGCCTCCAATTACCTGGATACCCGTGTCCAAAGGGACTCAGTCGCCGCTGGCGGACAGGATTACGCCACCATGACTACTCTTGTCGTTAGGCAAATATTTGGAGCCTTGGCATACTCGGGCACTTCTCACGACCCGTTGATCTTCCTCAAAGAGATCTCGTCCAACAGTGATATACAGACCGTCGATGTCATCTTCCCTGCTTTCCCCGTCCTCCTATACTTGAATCCCGATCTTCTCAAGTATATGTTGGACCCTCTGTTGATCAATGACCGAGCCCACTATCCCAACAACTGGGCACAGCATGATTTGGGTCGATTCCCTCGTGCCAACGGATACCCCAAGGGCGATGATGAGGCCATGCCGCTGGAAGAATGTGGCAACATGATCATCATGATGCTGGCTTATGCTCAGAGGAAGCATGACGACAGGTACTTGGCTGACAACTGGGATCTGCTCGTCAAGTGGGCCCAGTACATGATTGAAGACGCCAAAATCCCTGCTCAGCAGCTATCCACGGATGACTTTGCAGGCCATCTTGCGTATGTGTGCCCTCGTGCCCAAAACAAACGTCGGACACAACTAACCTTCTCACAGGAACCAGACCAACCTGGCCATCAAGGGCATCATTGCCCTCCAAGCCATGTCCGAAGTCGCCATCAAGGCCGGTCACGGCGGCGAAAGTGGAAAGTACTCACAATACGCCAAGGAGTACCTCGACTTCTGGATCGAGCATGGTGTCAACAAGGAAGCTGGACGCACCATGCTACAATACGACAATAAGGAATCCTACGGTCTTCTCTACAATATATATCCCGACAAAGTTCTGGGTCTCGACTTCATCCCCCAGGAGATCTACGATATGCAAAGCGACTTCTACTTGAAGAGTCAAAAGAAGTACGGCGTCATCCTCGACACGCGCAACGTCTGGACCAAGGTCGACTGGGAGCTTTTTGCCGCTGCCGTCGCCAAACCCGAGACCAAGAGCATGTTCATCTCCAAGATTGCCCGGTGGATTGACGAGACACCCACGTGGCGTGCCCTCACCGACTTGTACGATGTCAACACCGGTGCATACCCAGGTGATCTCCAGTTCACAGCCAGACCTGTAATGGGTGGTTTGTTTTCATTGTTGGCGCTCTAATAGACAGATACCATTGTTTCTTTTGTTTTCTCATATGCTTGTTTCAATCTGCTTTATATTTTATCATGAATTTCTTATCATGTTCTTTTCTTATCTTGTATCTTCTTGGTCTAAAGCTCTTGCATTTAGGGTTTCATGCGATGAGATGATGGGTTGAATTAGCAGCAGGATCTATTCGAGCCCCTTGGTCAGTCGCTATCTTTGCGCGTCACAGGCCGACTGCTCTTTTCTTGTATATATTCATGCATGTTTTCATTGTACATGGTTCGTCTCTGCTTTCATGCTAGACACAGACGCCCGATCGAAGAAATACAATCATCAAGTCAAACACAAAGCCTGACCCGGAGCTCGCTCCATGAGAGAATCCTGATATTCATCCGAGCACGTGTCTACAGTGTACAGTAGTTGGTCTGCTAGCCCAGCTCGTATGAAACCCAAACTTCACTCTTCGGCCCACCACCCCTTCTTACCCCAAAGCCCCAAATCCCATCACCCTACAAGAAACACCCTCCCGCTGCGGCTATGATGAGCAGGCTTGGCTCCAAGGCGCAAGGCGAAAGAAAGTAATAATAATAGCAGTGGAACCACTGCTTGCGGTGCTTCCATGCGAGAGACATACAGACAAGACAAGAGGGACGCAGAAACGTGTGAACTGAATGGGGCTTTTCATTCATTGTTCCGTAGCGCACGGAGGGGTATGTAACACCAAAATAATCAAACTATGTGGCACGAACAAACATAAATATCCAACATAAACTTTTGAGCGACTTCGGTGCCTTTTTCCCCACCACCGCAGTAATACCACCTCTACTTCGTGGCGTCGTTTCTCCTTTGCCCGTTGTTCTCTGTCCGTTGCCCTTTGCTCCCTTGCCCTATCGACTTTGCCAGTCCAACGATCAAGATAATATCCATGATGTGCCTCCCACGTCTTTAGATGGGACAATTCGCCTCGGAAAGCGTTTCCTTGGCAAGGGCAAACTGCTTCCTCATCTCTTTCGAAATGGTCTTGCCGGCGACTCTGGCCAGGGGAGACACCATCTTATTGATGATGGTATCGAACAGCTTGGTGCCGAGGGCCATGATGGCGCCGACCCTTTCGCGGGTGACGCCGCAGGCCCTGGAATCCCGGATATCACCCGAACGCATCTTGAGGATCTTGACCAACGACCTGGACTTTGACGAGAGGGTCTTGATGGGCGTGGCGAGATTGAGGGCCTCGCTAAGGCCGATCGGTTCGCAGGTTTCGGCGGTGCGCTGAGCGCGGATCATCATCTCGACGAGACGATCGCTCGCTCGCATCAGGGGTTCGATTTCGCCGTCGAAAAGTCTCGCGACTTCATAGATCTGGCCTACGCCTTCGCCGAGGTCGATGATGACTTTTCTCACCGGAGTAAATCTCTTCTCGAGGGCGTGTGAGAAGACGCCTGTGACGGCGGTGAGGAAGGTGAAGACGCTGAGGAACTTCATGATGGTGATGTGGTGTGGTGTGGTTTGTATTTGTTTTGGGGGGGTTTCTTCTTTGTGCTGGATAAGGATTCCTGTTTCTGTTGTGGATAAACCAAGAAAAAATAAAAAGAAAATGGACAACTGAAGCCAAGGGATGTCTGGGCTCGATGAATGTATGGGCTGAGACCGGTCATATATAGATATGCAACTCTTGCGACTCCATCAGCTGGCATTATGTCGTGTCATCTTGCCGTGGCGCCCTTGTACAAATTCCTCCGAAAACCCAAGACGAATACGTGACCTGAGCAAAATACAAAAAACTTTAATTTTGTCGTATAGTTGTCGTGCCATCCCCCAACCAAGGAACCCGTGGAGGTCAAGTACGGCATGACTTGACAAAACGAAGCCATCAAGCCAGCCTAATGTTCCCGGGCAACCATTCAGAAGGCTTCCCTTGATCGAGACTTCTCTGCTAGTGCTCCGGGAGCCATCCCAAGTGGAAAGCTTCTCTTGCTTCGCATGGTCTCTATATGCCAGCGCCGTGAACTCGATTGCCCCTTATCAAGGTTTTGGCTAATTTTCCCGGTTCTGTATGCCATCTGGTGTTGGCTCGCCAAGCAAGTTCGCGTGGCCAGCGCATTGTACTAGACGCGCTTCTCGTGCTTGTCGGATGGAAATTTATTTACAATTCCCCCCCTCCCCCCAGCATCACAAGAGAGGCTAGAGTAGGAATAGAGAGATTTTGACTTTCCACACCACATCCCCCTGTGTTCCCGCGAAGAGTCGGCAAATCGCAACAACAAGAAAAAAAAAAAAAAAAAAAAAGAACCATCCTTCATAATATACGTGCGTCAAGTTACGCACTCGTGGACGCGCCATGTCAATTTAGCGCCCACTACCTCCGACTCCGCATCGCCAGAGTATCTGGTTCCAGACTCGGGATCCAGGGGAACGTGTATACGTGGCTTCTAAAGGCCTAGATTTCGTCCACGTGCCCGCTGGACACACCTGAGTGTTCGATGTCTAAAGTCTTCTGTAGTTCCCTTTGTTGAGTATTGGGGGTTTTTTTTTTTCTTTGTTGTCTAGCCCATCTTGTGCTGCGGGTGAAGTCGTATGGCTTCGTGGCGCGACAGGCTAGACAATCTTAGTTCTAGTTCACAGCGAGGCACACAGGCCAGCACTGGCTCAGAGGTGATTATTTTTCTGACCTTGGCAAAACACTTCACATGATCAAATCAAGTCCGTCATCTTCTTCACGCGCTGGTACCTGTTCAAAATACAGAAATCCAGCCCAATCTTCTCTCCGCGAACCCAACCCAAGAACTGAGTTTACTGCGGGCGCTCATCCGAAGAGAAAATTTTAATTTCGTGCCTTTTAACACCTGGTGTCTGCCTGAAGGATAGAGCGAAAACATGATACGTAGAGGCAGGTAAGCTGTGGACCGTAGGGTTTCCCGCTCCAGTCGTGAGAATGAGGACCTTGGGCAGGCAATTTTCAAATACAATGAAAATCTCAAACTAAGAAATGCCATGTTTTCCCAGGACAGAATAGACCTCATGCATTTGTGTCGACGTGGTCGCAGCGAACACGCCTACTTAATGATATTTACTTATTATCCACAGTTTTCCATATATAACCTAGTCTCATCTAAAATGAGGTAAATTCGCTCAAAGGTGTTTCACGCGTATCTTTGAATTATTTATATATATTTATTCTAATTCTGTGCGCAACCTAATAAATCATAATTTCCTACGAAAAAAAAAAGACGGGATCTAAGGCATGATATTCTCAGTTTTTATAACAGTAAACTATTCTCTTTTTCTCATTCTGCCTTAATTTTATTAGATTAATATAAAAGTTAGCTGAATAAATAGAGAGATACTTGATGCCTTTATACTTTAAATAAACTATTTTCTTATTCTTCTTCTTATTTTATTTTATTTTTATTTTTCATTTTTTTTTTCTTTTTCATCTTTTTTTTCTTTTTTTTTTTCTTCTTATTCTTCTTTTTATTTTTCTTCTTTTCTTCTTCTTTTCTTCCTCTTTCTCTTCCTTAAAAAACCGCAGCACCTCATCAACGAAAAGCTGATATCACCCCGCACAAAGCGCAACCGGCATCCTGTCGCGAGGTCCCTTAATACACAAAAAGGGAAAACACAGGACAGAAGCAGGGCCCTCCAAGACGCGATGCCCATCTGCTCGACGACAGGAACAAGGGGGGCGAGGGAAGATAAAAACCGAGGCATACGTGGCAGCAGCTTCTTCGGAATCCCGAGCAAGCAAAGCACCAGAAAGCAGATATCTAGATCCCCCTCACAAGCAATAGCAGGCAGCACGGCTTCAGCAGCTACAAGCCTCGACGGCACTGCATTCCCTACTCACATCGCCAAATTCAGCTGGGCACATACATATGGAATGCGATACATCGATAGCACATGTCAAGGTCATTTTACCATCATGCCCGGAAAGAAATCCTGTAATTTAGCATTACAGGGAAAACACCGCTACGCTAATATATAAAAGAACGACCGCTGATCCTTCCTTTGAGTTGATTTCGTTTCTGTTCTTTGTTTCATGACCTTTTTTTTAACAAAAAAAAAGAGAAAAGAAAAATTTGTTCAGAGGATGCACTGAGACCAGATGATTTAAAACTCTTGTCTTTGTTTTTGCCCCCCTTCTTTGCCCCTCGTCAATGCTGTTCTCGAGGGGGAAGCGGGGGCAGGCTTTTGTGCAAGTCCTTGGCCGAAAACGAATTCTTGGGCGGTACCTTTGGTCTTTCCGACTCACGTTGGTCGTATGACAGCGGTGAGGGGCGTCTCTCATCATCCCTCTTCTCGTGCTTTGGAAGACGTGGCGCGTCCACCAGACGGACCTCGAGGCTGTCAATGCGTGCTGGCTTCCTCTCCGCCATCACGTGCTGGCTGCGCGACGACCACGAACTCGAATGCGTCGTGCTGCCGCTGCCAAACACATTGGGCCACATGCGCACAAGAAGCACACGAACCGTCGGGAGACATGCACACATGAGGCCCACGTTGATCTCGATCGTGGACCACCACGCCGTGAACCATAGATCCCAGGTGGGGTTGGGTGAGTTGTAAAAGTAGACGAGCGACTGCAGCCGCAATATCGACACAATCGTTACACTAGACGAGGGAAAAAAAAAGGAAATCGTGTGAGCTCCAAGATACGCATTTGCTGTGGATTGTTTGTCAAGCATGTCGCAAACTTACAATGCGCCTGTCAAAAACATAATGACAGCACCAATCTTTTTCCTCCAGTTCAGATCGAGCTTTCTCATTTGATATAATGGGATCCCAATGATCCATATATCAATCACGACGCTCACGGCGCCGTTGGCCCAGCCCATCAGGTTCATGTCCAAGCACTGCCCGCCCAATTCTCGCTGCAGATAACGCAACCAATAATTCTGGACGGGGCGACATTGGAAGACGGTAACCATGATACATGCAAACCCCCATGCTAGGTTGACGGCAATTGTCGACCAAAGCAACACGCGCACCCTTTTGTTAGGGAAGATGGTGAGGTAGAAACAGAGCAAGCTGAGTTTGATGGTTGTCATGAGGAAGAGATAGAGGATTTGCTGGACAAAAAAGTAGCGTGCAAACTCGACCAAGTCGGATGCATGAAGAGTCCAGGCGTCTTTTCCCAGACCATTGTGCGTGAGTCCCGTGGTGTTGAGTATGGTGCAGGGAAGGCCGACGAGGACAGAGATCATGATGATCAAATCGTCCAGATTCAATTGTCTCTGATAGCTGAACCATTGTTTGAAGGTGAGACGCATGAGGACAAGAATCCCAGTCACTACGCACAAGGCGATGCTGGTGGCATTGTACTGCAGTGATCTATCTCTTGGTGGCCGGCCGCAAAATGCTTCCGTCATGTTCTTGGTGCCTGGAAGTGGTTAGTTTTTTTGTCGATAACCCTGGTATGTCCAGACACGACGTCTGCAGAGTCCAAACATACCTAATTCTTCAGAAAAAGTGCAGGAAGACACGAGGCATCCTTGAATTCGGTCCATGGACGGCTGATCTGAGCAGACGCATGATGTTGTGTTTGCACAAATATCGGCCGTAATCGACGCATTCAGGCATGCAGCCTGTTACCAAGTTGCATTAGCAGGAGCCTGCTGTACATCTGGTTTCGAATCAAGGCACTTACCCCACAGGCCGGTAGATGTTCCAAGTACTGGGAATATTTGAACGAGTCGGACGAAGGCGTCGACGATGACGATTTTGTAAGTGGTGATGAAGCAGTGATGTCTCGTGCCTGAGAGCTGCCGATTAGGCACCAAGCCAAAAGCAGGCGCGGCACCCAAATCTCCATTATTCTCAATGGACCTCAAATGACGACAAATTCGCGGAGAGAGGATGGTAAAATTGATGCGGTCCAGAGTGGCATGAGCAGCGTATTTGTGGGACGGATTCGCGATTCGCGATCGGTTCTCGGATCGCTCTCGTCAATGTTGCTCGATATTGTTGAACGTGCCTCGAATTTGCCCAAGCCCGCATCCACAACGCTTGACTTTTTTTCTCCTTGGTCACAAAGGGATTGTTTATTTGGTTTTGGTTTGGTCTGGTTTCCTTTGGTCCTTTTTTTGTTAGGCGCTCGCACGGGATGCCGAGGACGACAGATGCAGTCCGGGTTGGTTATAATATCCGTGGTGACAAGCCGCGGCAGGCATGCCCCTTGTCGACGGCGACGGTGGGCCTCAACTACAGGCATGCTGTGGAATTTCTACAACGTGCCGGACTTACTTGCATCGAGGTCATGGCGTGTCATGTAACGTCAATGTTCCCATCGCGAGCCATCGAGCCATCGAGCTGAGCCCCTGACACACACAGACGACGGTTCGAAAGCGAAGGATCCACCACGGCATATTTTATGCTAAAAGTGGCAAGGCTTGATGGAGAGCTTTGACAAAGAGGACCGGCCGACCGGCAGAGAGGCGGCGGAGGTAGCGACGGCGAGAACCGGAGTCGATAGAATCGGGGAGGGAGAGCGACGAGCGTGCGTTTCTCACATGTCCAAAGGCTATAGAACCGAAAGTCCACCTGGTTGATGGTGACGCCTTTGGCGAGGTCCGTGTTCTCGCTGCGCTCCCCATCTGCAACTTTCCCACTTCAAGCATGGGCAGCTTTCGTGGGTGGTCGACGATGAGATGGACATTGTCGTGTCTCCGCTCTACTGTGTACGTTGATATTGAAAGGGGAGAAGAATAAAAAAAGAGGCAAAGGAGAAAAGAGGGACCGGGGGGGGGGTTGCGGAGATGTGATTCGAGGGGAAACATCGATGGACTGTCCTGCGAAACGGCTTTCTTCATCACGTTTTGTTTCTCGATGCTGCCACTCCAAGGCACGTGACTTTTTATTCTCCCTTTTCCCCCCACATTGACCAACACCACACACACACAAAGACACGAAGAAGAGTAGCTTGGATCCTTCATGTCCGAGCTCCAAGAGGTCGTCCGTCACCTTCTCTCAGCCAGCGCATGCATGCGCTTCGAGCATCGATAGCCTGCAGACCCCGGAGCGAATGCACTGCGTCCAGGGTGCTGATAGACAGGCCGTTTGAAACGAACCATGGCCCATCCATCGGCAACGGGATGCTCCGACGTTGATTCCTTTGGCGACGCGCTGACACAATTGTCATGACTCGTCCGGTCCTAGACCAAACACGAGCCCCTGTTTACTAGGTAGATAGGCGGTAGGTAGTGGGAGGGATTCATTCAATGGTTTCCTCCGGCCAACACGACTGCCTGTGCAAGCGAGTGCGAGTGTGGTGTCTCCTTTGGTAGCAGCGCCATATCTATCATTACTCTGTTCCTTGATGCTTGGCTAAGTGTATGTACTCCCAAAAAAAAAAAAGAAGAAAAAGAAGAAAGGAAGAGGAGGAGCTAAAAACGGACACCATTCACCAATGATATTCTGTCCTGCACCGCAGATTACTAGGTATGTACAGTATGTACAGTGTTGTATCAAGTCTGGCTAATCCTGCCCAAGCACCCTGACGTGGTCCTTGTTTTGTGATCAAGGAACAAAAAGCAGCAGCAACTCATCCCCCCACCGCATCTTGCAGTGCAGTAGAAAACGCATCGTCAATTTCGGGGTATGAAAGTACAGATGTTTATCTTGCCGATCTGTTGCTGCAGACACACACCAGCATGCGTTGAAGCGCGTCTCCGCAAGCCCTCAAGTGGTTGCTTTTCCCGAGTGAACACAAGATAAGATGAACAGCAGCACATTACCACTTGTCACTGTTTTTCGTTTTCCGTTTTCCGTTCCCTTCCAAGGCTCAATTACACGTCATGGCCAACTCATGCAGCTTCTCGAACCTGGGCGTGCCGAGTCCTGTCACCGGATCCCATCCCTCGACGGCGTCCCATCCGGCGTCCGGAATCCGAGGAGCCGGTGCGCCGCTGAAGCTATATCCCTGACAACCCTCGGATCTACCAACCGTGATGCTGTTGAACGATTTTACATTGTTAAAAAAAACATCCTCACTTTGGCTTTTTGGCTCGCGTCTCAAACATGGACCGGCGACGAGATAAACCATTTGTCGACTTACTCGGTAAAGGCGCTTCGCGATATCTTGTACAGCCAAGGATTCAAGAATCCCAGCGCGGGCTTTCCCCTCTTGAGGCGGTCATCGTTGATGAGTGCAATCATGGATGCGAATAATGGTGCCGAAGCGCTAGAGGAGTGTGCGCCCAAGCCATCCGTATCAGTCTATGCAGTGGCTGGCGATGGAGTGACTGACGATGGAGGATGACAACAAAAACAAAAAAAAAGACAGCGAAACAGAGATGGTCGCAGAACATGAAAACGGAGTCCGCGGAACAACAAAAGTGCATCGGCCAATTCTCTCTTACCTGGTCCCACCAGCATGCTCAACCTTGTCATGGTTGAAGATGGGATATCCGATCCCCTGCGCGGCCACATCCGGAAATCCCCTCCCCCCATGGTTATAATACTCCTTCCACTTGTGCTCATGCCGACTCAGGTATTCCGTAACAGCCTCGTCCTGCCACGCCGGACGACGCCAGTAGTCAGAAAACCCGCCCGACGAGAAATTCAGTGCTCGCTCTGGGAACCTGCCCCCCGTGGCGCCCACCGAAGTGACGTAGGGACACGTCACCGGAAAAGTAGGCAGGAATCGGGTGGCATTCGCTTTGGCATCGGCACTGGCACACGCGTTTGTGGTGCCGGCGCCGTTGGACTGACACGACACGCCGGGCCCCGTGTCGCCAGAGGCCACAATGACGGACATGCCCCGGAGAGCAAGCAGACCAAACATGTGGCATATCCGCTCGGCGTACGGCTTGGGGACAGCCTGTTCGTTGACGCCGTACGAGATGGACATGACTTGGGGCAGTTCTTGGTCTGGGAGGCGGAGCATGTAGCTGACAAACTCCAGCCAGGGCTCAAGGTATTCCTGTTGGCGATCGGAAATGCTAGAGGAAACAAAATAAAGAAAAAAAAAGGCACAGTTGAGTTAGCAGAATGAAAGAGTTTATTTTTTTTTTCCCTCCCTCTTTTTCTCCCCGCTTGAACATACTTCCCCCATCCCCATCATGAGCATCACCGCTCCCAGAGACACAACAGAAAACACCACGTCAGATGACTTACTCCAAATCAGGGTTAAAGTCATGAAATGCCCCCCCAGTCGAGTAAAACCGCACAGGGACCGGGTAGGCCATGGCGACGGCAATCTGCATATCCATGTTGGCCTCACCGCTGGGGTAGTTGAGCCCCTGAGGATTCGTGCCGTTGTTGATGAGCGCAACGGTAAAGTCGGCGCCCCTTGCGTGCGGTGCATAGTCGTCAATGTACCTGCTCAGCTGATCGTGCTGTGCTGTTTGCTTGATGGCAGATTTAGTCGATGACTTGTCTTTCCCGCTTTTTTTTGTCTTTCTTTCTTTCTTTCTTTTTCTTTTCTTTTCTTGTTCTTTTTTTCTTTGGACTCGACTTATAACGCCATTTGCGTCTTTGCTGATCTCACACGGATATACGGCACTACCAGTTTGGGAGAACTTACCTTGTTGAAACCGACTACGCCCAGCAGGGAGCGGGGATCGGGCATCCGGGCCGCGTGGCTCTTCATCCCGTAGAATCTGCGCAAACAGGCGGGGGTGTTGAGAGCGGCGCACACGTCTTTGTCCGGTCTGGCCGTCTCTGTCTCTGTCTGCTTCTGTGTGTGTGTATCGGCCGGGACATGCGCCGCCTGCCGTCGCAGTTGCAAATGGTGGCTAGCCGTGTCGAAAAAGGTAGTGGGCTGGACGGCAGCAATAAGCGGCCGCAGCTGGGCGGGCACGGAGTAGGCGAGCGTGCCGATGCGGGAGGCGACGACGCCGTCTTCTCGCTCCGTGTCGAAGACGCGGTACTCGGCCGCCAGGAGCGCCTCGGCATCACGCACCCTCACGGTGGCCTCGACGAAGCACCCCCATTGCCGCACCTGGTCTCCCGGAACCTGCGCGGACGAAAGCCAGCGTCGCACAGAGTCAACTGCGTCCTGTCGCGGGCGGAGCAGAGCCCACGCCTCGTCGCGCGACAGGTGCTGCCCGTAGCGCCGGTGATGCGGATATGAGATCTGGCGCAGTTCCTCGTCGAGCGCGTCTTGGCCGCCTGGTGAGGATGAGTTTGCTACCAGGGCAATGGAAAGCCGGATGGTGTGGTCGCCGGGTGCGCGTTCCCGGACTGTCCAGCCGCGCGGTACATGACTCAGACTTTCGACCACGACGCGCGGCGAAGATGTGGTGGTGGTGGTGGTGGTGGCCAGAGAGAAGACTTGTTGGGTTCCTTGGAGGCCGAGCAGGCTGATTGCCAGTTTGATCATCATCGTCGTCACCGTCACCGTCGCCCTCAGTACCCGTCAAAGAGATGCTATGCGGTGTCGTCTCTTGGTAGATGGAGACGCGAGCGAGTTTCGCTTGTCAGTAGAGCAGAATGCGTGAGGAGAAGCACGTACACATATGTATACAATGTACGTAGATGGTGATTATCTTTTTTCTGTCCAACATGGATTTCACAACCGTCCCCTTGCACGTTTTGTCAAATTTGCATGCGAGTGTATATGTATATATATGTGTATGTGTATGTGTGTGTGCATAATCTAGATAAAGTACATGCGAGATGGTGACAACGGCAGCGCGTTTCCCCTCACAACGAGGCTCTCTGAAGCGGCTGACCCCCAAGACCTGTGCTGTCCCCGTCAGCTCGCGATCCGACGTTGCACAAAATACAATACAAGATGAGGTCTCTGCGGAACGTGATTGTGCACGGCAGAGAACAATACCAAGGCCGGTATCCGATGAGAGGCGGTCAGTGCGCACGTGTGACGAGCTTGTAAAGAAGTATAGTGGCCGGAGAAGAATGAGGGCGTCGTAAAACGCTCAAGGAGAAGGTTGAATGAGGTCAAAGGGAAAGGGAAGGGAATAGAAGAAGAAGAAGAGAAATAGAAGGAGGGGGGGGGGGGGACAGTGTAGCCAGCGCCCAGAGCCCAGAGACAGAGATGAGCAAACCAAAGAAGATGGAAAGAGAAGACAGAATAAAAAAAACCCAAAAGTAAAGGGAATAAAGGATAGAAACAAATTCCCGGAGAAATCGGTCGCATCAGGCCATAGCCGTCTGCATATTGCGGCGCTATCGAACGTTGTTGTTGTCCGTCGCGTGGGCGCCACCTACGTGCGCAAGTGAGAAGGAAGCCAAAAGTGTGGAAGGAATATGATATAACGATAGAAAATCAGAAAACAACACACACACGCACACACGCCACTTGGATCCAAACTTGGAGATTCAAGATGGTGGTCAGTCACGGATAAGAAACAACTGATAGTGCTTATACGTGTTTGACAACAAAGAGGGAAAGTGGGGCGTGATTATGCCGGGGTTCAAGTACAGATTCGGTTGGTCGCTTTTTTTTCTTTTCTTTTTTTTCTTTTCTTTTTTTTTCTTTTCTTTTTTTTCTTTTCTTTTTTCTTTTTTTTTTTTTTTTCTATTGTTTCGGGTGAGAGTAATAAAACAGAAAAGCAAAAACATGCATACACAATGTACGTATGCACTCGTGGAAATAACACGCTCCGCAAAAGGTGGGATCTCGGAGTTGAGATTGCTCCGCGCTGCGACGACCAGAAATGACAGAAAAGCGGTCGAGGCGGCTGGAGGCGCTTGGACCAGACAGGGACGCATCACGCAGCATGCAGCATGCAGCCATGACAGGCCGTCAAGGGAAGCAAGTCTTGCGCGTTCATGTTCCATTTACTGTCTGGTCGAGATTGCCTGTCAGACTGTTGCGTGCAGCAGGTCACGTTTCCGGTCCGGGCACCCAATCCTGCTCTGCATTCACTTGATAGTAAGGGGGGGGGGATAAAAAGAAAAAGAAAAAAAAAAGAAAAAAAAAAAGCCATCGTATACATCGTATAGATTGTGAGAGGCAACGCATGTCGCACAACGCAGCCCCCCGCGATGTGCGACGCTGCGCCTCCGGCCGCCCACGCGCGCACATGCAGTGACACGACGATGCATCGTGCCCGCCGTTCGCGCCCCGTTCTTTCCCGTTTTCCCGTCTCCCGTTCCCATGTCGCATGTCGCATGTCGCATGGACATGTCGCCTCCCACGTCCAATCCCATGCCCCCGGCCCGTGTCCCACCCTCGCCACATGCACGCACCAATGGCATCGCCAGACGACGGCAGCGAGGTCCCTTGCCTTGCACGGCAAGCAGGACCAGACCAGCCAGACAGGGACAAGTCGGCGGCTTTTGCGCTGCAGGGTGCATGCATTTCATAATGTGGTCCGGCCAATCGGTGCGTCTAGCATGTTTCCCTACCAGCTTTTAGTCAGGGGCAAGCGACCGCACGACGAGGAAACATGTCTCGGTACCCATCCGTTTGATTGAGAGTAAAACGCAGGCCAAGTTTCTCTCAAGTCCCAACACAGACAGACAATGCATCGTGTCCATGCCCAATGCTGCCCCCCCCCCTTCCTTCACGCATGGCGAGATGTCTCATCGACCTAGATAAGTTTTCTCTACACATTTTGCACGTAGCTTCTCGTACACAAGCATCTACATCGTAGGCTGCGGCAGGCACAACTTCCGTCGGCACAATCAACAGCCGACAAGGTCAGCGCTGACACACAAAAGCCAGATACATCTTGTTCCATGAGATGATAATCCAACTCTATGCCTTTTCGGTGAAAGGAGGGGGGGGGTTGTCATGGTCTGACGATGGCTTCAGTCGACGGGGCGGACCAATTCCCTCCCTCGCTTCGTCGCCTCGTTCACTTCCTCGCCGTCTCCCCCTTCCCGCAGCGCGCATCCGTGACCGACGATCCGCTTGAATGAGGTGTGCTGAGGAAAAAAATAGAAAAAGAAAAGAAAAAGGAAAAAAAAAGGAAAAAAAAGGAAAAAAACACAATTGATTCTATTTTCTCTTTTCTCAATCCGACCCTGCTCTTGTCCGGGAGATCGTCGCCTTTCCTAAATTAGCGCACCGTAATGGTCCGCTGAGATTTCTCCCTACCTCCCCTACCGTCGCCAGACAAAGCAAGTACGTGGCCGTGATCAACATCATCAACCAAAAATACGTCTGATTAGTGCGAGACATGTCACCGCCCTTGCTGACCCAAGAGGAGGAGACATCTCAGCGTGTCCGCTTCCCCCCTGCCCTGCCTCAGCAGGACAATGCCCAACGCGACCGAGTGCGGAAAAGATGGCGAGGGAAAGGGAAAAAGAAAAAAGAAAAAAGTGAAAAGTGAAAAGTGAAAAGTGAAAAGTAAAAAGTAAATAGACATTCATCACTTGGGATTCATGTATAAAAGACCTTTGATCCGTCCCATCATCATCAAAAGTTTCCATCAGCTCATCATCAATCATTATCTCTCACAATCATCTCTCACAACCATCTCCATTCACAATCATCTCCAACTCAAACAACCCCCAAGCCATCAACATGCAGTCCTTCATCGTCTCCATCTTGGCCATTGCCAGCCTTGCCATGGCCGCTCCCTCCAACATCGAAGCTCGCACCTCATCTTTCTGCACCACCGGCCTTCTCAACACCATCCCCCAGTGCTGCAGCGCCAACGTCCTCAACCTCGCTGATCTCGACTGCCAGAACCGTGAGTTTATGAAATCACCGCCCAGAAAAAAAACTTTTTTTTTTCTCGTCATCTTACTAACACCTTCTTCAGCCACCACCACCAATGTCTGGGAGTTCAAGTCAAACTGCGCCAGCGTCGGTCGCGAGGCCATGTGCTGCTCCATCCCCATCGCCGGCCAGGCCCTTCTCTGCAACCCCGCCATTGTTGCATAAATCCTGGCTTGACTTTTTTTTTCCCCCTCCTCTCTTCAAGTCGTTTCATGAAAAGGAAGAGACAAAAAGACACGAACAAAAGCTTGCCGTCATCAGACTCAAAAGTAAAATAATCGGACCGAGAAGTACATATGGACGGAAATACATCACACATATTGTGTATACATGAGCTTGAGACGGACCTTTTTTTTTTCTCCCTTTTTTTTTTCTTGAGAAAGAAATACCTGTTTATTCTTCTTCTTCTTCTTCTAGTATCCCTTTTTCTCTAGAACATTCATTTAAATGATCGTCTTTTTTAAATTCATATATATTCAAACATACATTGTCTTTCATCCAGAGTCTTCCATCTTTTTCGGTGCATGTACTGCTCAATAAGGCGCCTTGTGTTGCGCGAAAGCCTTCCGTCGGCGGGTCACATCAAGACAGTCTTGAAAAGCATCAACATAAGAGTACCAAACACGCAGCAACGGAATGGTATCAGAGTGAAACAAAAAAAAATAGAACAAAGCATCTCTGTTACGGATTCACCCCGTAGTCTCCAGGCATTCAATGCAAGACCGTCAACGCTGGTGAGAGACTCACAGCGCGTAGGCTCCTGCTTCAACCCATTCCGCGAACGACAGGTCCATGTTGCGTCGAAGCCCTTGCCGCGTTCACACGTTGTCACGCGTTGGTGTCTGATCATGTTACTTGATCTCTGCTCTCTCCGACCATCATACGTCCGACTTTCCTCCACACGGACAGAGCAAAACCTAGAACATATAGTGGGGTGCTCATCGTTTTCTCATCCATCCATCCATCCATCCATCCCAAGCTTCCATGTCAGATGACGCGCCCGCCTCGGGCACAATGCGATAAGGTGCGATGCCTGATCGACGATCCGTCTGACGCCTGGTGGCTGTTCATGTTATATTAGTTCATCCAAGACACACAACCAACCCAGCTTGCATCAGCATCCTCTGCAGGGAAAAAGAAACGGGGCGTCAAGGATGTGAAAGGAAACGGGACGGGACGTCCATGAGTCCAGACTCTTTCTTGTCGGGGAAAGACATGCAGCTCGCTCGTATGAATGCCTCCGCCCCTCCCCAACATCTGCCCACATGCGGTTGATCGATCGGAGTCGCAAGTAAAGGCTGCGTTTATCGGCATGAAACTCTTGCTGTGGCATGAGAGCGCAGGCATCCATCTGTGCTTGTTGACTCACTCTCCATGGCGTGACTCCCATGTTCTGCCGCCGCAACTGGAAGCAAAGCAGTTCTGGTCCTGGCGTGCAGAAACGGCTGTCACGTGGGGCGTGGACTGACCGCCCCGATTCCATCTCAACGTCCATTTACGTCCTCTTCCCTCCGTCTCTTCCCTCCGTCTTTTCCCTCCGTTTCTTCTTTCCCGTGCCGTATGGCGGCTCAGACCAAACGCACCGTCCGTTGAAAGCCCCTTGAAGTCTTCCGTTGAAAGCCCCTTCAAGTGGCATCTGAAACGCCGCAAATGGGCACGTGCCTTCTGTTGATTTTTTCTTCTTCGTAGCCCGACGACTTGACCATTTCTTTCCCTGTGCTTTTTGCACGGGAGTCCGCTCCAGGGTTACTGCTTGGAAATATACTTGAAATAATATGAAAAGGATTTCTTTACCAGTGACGCCCGCATTTAGTGCTGTGAGGTCGTTTTTTTTTTGCCCATACATACACAACACATATATTATTTCTTTTCCCAGAAAACAGTGCTTGTCCCGCCGTAGACGGCGAGAGAGAACCGACCATGTGTGCAGCTCACGGGTAGCCCGGCCGTTCTCAACGACCGTCTCGAAATCGTGGGCTTTCGAACACGGCATAGTTTGAGATTGGGAATAGCTTCAGCTGTGTCATGGCAGCATGCGCACGGCGCGTCGGGGACACGCCGAGTGACCGCGAAAGAAGTGCGGAAACCAATGCAGTTCGCACTTCACTTGTGCTACCACACTCGCCTGCCCGCCCCACTCAAGCTCCAACCTCACCTCACCACACATCACCACACATCACCAAACATCACCACACATCACCTCGCCTCACTTCACCACTTCCAAAAAACCGGCCCATCATCGCCAGCGACTACGCTTCCCTCGCCTCCCGCCTCGCCATCATGTCCGCCGAACCCACCCTTCTCGATCCCTCCATCTTCATCTCCCTCGAGTCCAAGATCGAAGAAGAAGCGCGCGTCCGCGACACCCTCACACAGATCGTGCAAAAGCTCGAACGGACCGTCGCCTCGGCACAGGGCCTGCTCTCGCGCGTCCACTCCACGCCGCGCGCTCGCTGTAATCTAGTCCCCTCTCATTGTTCTTTCTTTTTCTATACCCAGTCCTACTCCTCCTCCTCTTCTTCTTTTTTCCATCCCCCCAAAACAAGCACGGCGACAATACGTCAACACAACGATGCTGACCTTGAATAGACCCCGCCCTGGTAGACCAGGTTGAGAAGGCCGTCCAGGAACAAGTTGTTGTCGTAAAGGAGTTGAACGAAGTGGCTTCCAAGCACCCCTACTACAAGTACGAATGACCCCCCTATTTACTCCGTTTGTATATATATATATATATATATATATATATATATATATATATATATATATACAAATATTATAAAATGATCTTCACTTCTCTCCAAAAACTAGTCCATTTGCCAAGACGAAACTAATATAATGCTACGCCAAAAGGTACAACGCCAAATGGGCGCGCGCTGTACAAAACGCCATCGGCACGACCCTCTACTGCGCATGGCTGGGTGGGTTTGCGACAGAGGGCAAGACAGCTGAAGTAGGGCGCTTGCTCACGTTGGAGGAAGTTGGTGTTGTTTTCTCGGGTACGTCTTGTTATTTTTTTTTTCTTTCTCCCTTTCTTTCAGTTCTTGTCCCGCCTTCTTGTTTGATGCTCAGCCTTGAGCTCGCTCCCTTTCCAGTCTCAGTAATAGTCTTACTCCAAGGACTTTACAGAGATGCAAAAACACACTCATGTATATCGCTTTTTTCCCTTTGTATTTTTCCGCCATTCGACCAATCCTATTATTCAATCTCTACAGATCCCGCCATCCTCCTTCGTAATGATCCCACAGTTTTCCATTCTCTCCGCTTATTTACTCCTTGCCATTAAATACATCGAATACACCCTTTTTCTTTCCATCATCTCTCATTTGACCCCCCCCCCCCCCTTGAAAAATAAAATAAACACTAACAACCCCCAGTCCCAACAAACCTCAAAGACCGCGACGCCTTCCACCTCACCATAGAAGAATACCTCCTCTCCCTGACAGACCTCACCCCTGAACTAGCCCGCCTGGCCACAAACGCAGTCACCCTCGGCGACTTTGACCTCCCCATGACCATAAGCGCCTTCATCAAGGACATCTTCTCCGGCTTCCAGCTGCTGAACCTCAAAAACGATATTCTGAGGAAGCGTGCCGACGCCGTCAAGTATGACGTCAAGAGGGTCGAGGACGTTGTCTATGATTTGAGCTTGCGAGGACTGGTGGCGAGGCCAGCTGGATCCGGCGCTGTGGACACGGATATGAAAACGGGGGAGTGAAGTGGGAACGACAGCACGGGACGGCATGATGGACGGAAGGATGAAGCATGGTGACTTTTCTTTTTGAATGTAAATGATGGGTTGGAATGAGATCGGAAACGGTTAAAAAAAGGAATAGGAATCAGAGAGCCTCGCTATGTGTCAAGGAAATGGAGGCCGAGTCTGACGGGACAAAACGAGTGGAGCATCGACTGCGAGGTCATGTATGGGACTACAATGCACATTGCACGGGATTAGAGCGGGAAGATACACAAAAAAAAAACAGTAGTCAATTCTCGAGCAAAAGTGCCTCGAGCTGGTCATACCTACATGCAAGGGCTTATGCTGGTGTACATGACTCGTTCAATCCCAGCTAATATATATATATGTGTGTTTGTGTGTATGTATATATGTATATAGGCCTATGCTTTCATGTGCAGCCAGATCCCTTCCCGCCTTTGCTCCAAAAACCCCAATGCCAAACGAATGCAAAATTGCAAAGTTGTTCCTCTTGCCAAACGCCAAATGCTACAATACTGCCCCCCCCCCTCCCCTCTCTCTCTCTGTGTGTGTGTGTATGTGTATGTGTGTCTGTCTGTCTACGCTTGGGTAGCATCTGTATTTCTCGTTTTCATGCTACAGTGTAAAGAAGCCCTTCCTCTTCTGTTGTTGATATCAGATCAGTCATGCCTAAAAGTACACTTATCACCTCGCGCACATTTCCCTTGTTGCCAAAATGTACACGCTTTCGTTCCAATCAGCGCCTTATTTGCTGGTTTGTGGGGTGGCAGGGTCGCCTTCTTTTTACGACCATCCTTTCCGTCTCGATCTCTGTAATCTCCACGATCCCAGTCGCGGTCCCTGTCGCGTTCTCGATCAAGAGACTGTGATGTTGCCGCCGCTAGCGGTGGAGGGGGTGGTGGGGGTGGGGGCTGCCCTTGTTGACCTTGCGTCATTTGCGCCAGGAGTAGCAGTTGCTGATAAGAAGAATCGTTGGGATGCAGATTGCTCAAGGAATTCACGTTTGCGCCCTGGCTTGTCAGCTGCTGCTGCTGTGGGGGCTGGTTGATGGCAGCCAAGATAGACTGAAGCTGGGTATCGGGAATCTGGCCTGGCTGACTGTGGTGGCCTTCAGCCAAAACTGGTGGCTGCGGTGTTTGACCACCCGTCATTTGTCGAAGAAGTGCCAGGTATGGTGCATAAGACTGCTGCTGCTGCTGATAATAGGCACTCCAGTCCTGTTGCTGGCCTTGACCTGCGGGCTGGCCGCCAGCAGTGGCGGCTGCCACCATTCTCAACGTGTTCGCCTCTGCTTCAGCGCGAGCACGCTCTTCGTCCAGCTTCCGTTGTTTTGCAGCTACCTCCTTGTTATAGCCGAGCCACCATTCACGCACCCGCTCCTCATCGTGAGTTAACCAATGTGGAGGATTGGTAGCAGGGTATGGCTTAGAGGCGAGAAGTTTGGCAACGGATTCTATGTGATTACCTATCATTTGCAGATTCTTATCACCGTAATGATAAGAACGAGCAGGGTCCGCCAAAATAGGATTCGGATCACGCCAAGATCTGATCTTGTCAGCTTGAAGACAAGCAAAGACTTGCTCTTCGCCGGAAGGTCCGACACCAAATGGGAATCTGTGGTAAGCGAATTGGTCATGCGGTGGCGATGAATATGACGACGAAGCGGCTGCAACCTGGTGAGAGTTATTGGAGTGGTTAGGTACTCCTTTCAGTCGACCGAGAATGGAGTCGAGCTTGGTTGAAGGATTATTCTTCGCTTCGATTCTTCCCAACGCCGTTGATAGTGCCCGGTCCACGCCCATATTCTGTTCTTCCCTCCACCGCAGCTGCAACTCCTCAAATTTGGCATCATCTGTCGGGATATAACCAGCTCTGGGTTTGGCCGTCTGCCTGATTGCCTGCTCCGGAGGCGGCGATCTGGGACTCGCAGGAATATCGTCGACAGCAGTGTAGATAGCCATGAGCTCCCTTTGCTCACGTTCTGCCATCAGTCTCTGCTCTTCAGTAGAAAATGTGACGTTGCCACCTCGAGTGACGTAGCTCTTGTTCCTCACATCAATCGACAAAGGAGAAAAATCAATTGCATTGGGACTGAACCAGGGCTGGTAAGGAATATCGTCGTCGTCGTCGTCTTCGTCCACGTCGGCACGTTGTTTCAAAACCATTCCCTCGGATCGGTCATCTGCGGCGTCACGTATCATGTTGACATCACGACCCTCGTCCTCTCCATCGTCCTTCTGGAATACCTTGACTTGGACGAGCTCTTCCTCGGGCTTCCAACTCACGCGGAGCTTCCTCCTGGCTTCTTTGCGCAAGCGTTTGGCTCTCTGCACTGGAGTCTCGGAACTGTCAGACACCTTGGATTCCTTGGATGAGGCGGAAACTGCCTCCGGCTTCTTAGAATTAATGGAATCGAGCAACGAGGCAATGCCGGAAAGCGCACCGCTTGTCGAGCTCGACGACGACTTATTTGAGGCGACCTTGCCCTCCGATGATGTCCGGGTTGGCGCCATGACTTTCTTGGACTCGACTTTAATCTTGTCATCAGCAGATGCATTAGAAATATCGACTACAAGAGATTCAATCTTTGCCACAGGCTTGGCCAGAGGTCGCGTCTTTCCGGGCAGCACAGAAGACGACACTGATTTTGCTGTGGGACCTGACTTCATCGTAGGCTGCGATGAAATCTTGGGCTGAGCCAGCTTTTTACTCAAAGAATTTGACCCCGCCTCGACGACAATCTTCTTCACCGTCCTTGTGTCAGAATCGTCATCTCGGCCGCGTTTCGCTGACACAGTGCCGTCTGTTGACAATGTCTGCTTGACTCCAGACTTGGCCCGACCTGCCGCTGACGTGCCGGTGTACCCTGTCGCTGTGTCGGCTTCAGTAGCCTTCTGGAACTTCTTAATCTTCGCCGAAATTTCTCGAATGAGGTCTTTGACCTCATCATCGCCCTTGTCTTCAAATCTTTTTCGAACTGTATCAAAGTTGGTCGTCTCGACTATTTTTTTCGTTACTCGAAAATGAGTGAATAGCTCGAGCACGATTTTGGGGAGCTTTCCAGAAAAGTCATTGGCTTTGATCGAGGAGATAAGTGAGTTGACCAGGCTAAGAATCAACTTTTGATGTCCGCCAAGGTTGTCCAGAACCGCATCATCAGCGTGTTCAAGGGTAGCATCCAATGCTCGGTATAGAGCTTCCTTCTTCTGCTCAGCATCATTCTTCTTCTTGGCAATTACGTTGCTAGACTGCTTGTTCTTAATAGCCTGGTCGAGATCAAGCTTGCTTCGGTTCATGTCTGTTCGCAGTTTGATAAGAAGGTCCCCAGCTTGCTGCACGCGGCCTGCTATGAGAGAACTTGTTCGCGGAGTGGCTTGGTCGACGTGGACAAACTCAATAGCGTCCCATGCAGCAGCTTCGACGGGATCTGTGGGACGGGTGGCAGGGCGAAGCTTGATGAATTTTGTTAGCCAAGATGACGCGATGGCATACACAGATAGCCAAAAGTACTCACGGGCTTCTGGCGCTCGTCTTCAAGTGATTTCTTGGCTTTCTTTTCGGCCTTGTTCTTTGAGGCTTCATCCGATTTCAATTGCTCCTTCAGAGCATCTGCACCAAGTTAGAGTTTTTTCTTCCCTATCCTTTGCGGGAACGGGAGATCTAGCAATGCTACAAGTTACAACTTACGGGGATATTCCGTATACTTTGGCTGCCGCTTGCCCAAGATCCTCATCGACTGATCATACTCATCCAATAGTGTCTTGGCCTCGTCTCGTCTCTCATCAAAACCACTCTTTTCTACTGAAGGACGATATTGGCTGGTGAACCGACCCTGAACCTCACATGGCAGAGCGTAGCCCAGCTCAGGTATGATCGGCTGCCCGCTACGAGGGGGAAGAGCAACCAGTGGGGCCAGTTTGTCGTAGCTTTTGGGTGCTGTAGAAGACCACATGATTAGATTGGCACATCCCTGGCGGAAGACTAAAGGCAAAAAGAAGATAGGAAAGAGAGAGGTAAAGCGCTTTACCTGGAAGCTTCACGGTGCCCTCATAAAGCAAATGGGGTAGCCCTCTGATTGAAGGGTATTTTGTCTGAGTTGTCTTATTGCGCTTTTTGAAGTTGGCAATCAACTTTGCCTCTTCCACAGACGGCACGGGGACAGGCAGAGTGTCTATATCTTCAATTTTTTTGGCAGACGTGTCAAACGGGAGTTCAACCAACGCTACTGGGCTCTCGACTGCGGATGATTCGGACATGGCTTTAGAAGGGCGCTTTCGCTTCTTTGGTGCTGGGGAATCTCCAGAAGCCGAAGGTTGACTGCCGGAAGGAGCTTGGTGCGTTGCTTGTTGTGTCAACAAGGGATCAAGAGCAGGAGGTTGAGTTTGATGACCGGTATGAGAGAAAGCGCCGGGTTTCTGAGCATAACCTGCGTTATGTAAAGCTTGCTGTGTATGAGGATGAGTCTGTAGATGCAAAGGCGGATTTGGCGGATGTAGTTGTTGTGGCTGTTGCCGGGTTTGCTGTTGATGTTCTTGGTGTTCCTGCTGTTTATGCTGCTGCTGAAAGGCCAAGTGCACGTTGGGATCTTGGCCAAAGTGACTGGATTGGCTGTTTATGTTTTGGACGAATTCTTGGCCATGTGAATAGGGCCGCTGCTGTTGAACCGGAGGCGATTGCTGAGGCTGTCGAGAGAAATGCTGCTCTTGCTGGAAGCTGTTTTGCAGACCATCAAAATGCTGGACGGAAGGCTGAGTTTGACGAGTGCCAGCTCGAGACAGAAGTTGATTTGGGTCGTACTGGGCCACCGCTGGGTGGAAAGCATGTTCATTCTGACCGGAAAATGGAAATTCGTGTTGCCCATAATTTTCAACTGGTCCATGGTGCTGCTGATGCTGCTGCGGATGGGGATGATTTTGATTCAGACTCAAATTACCCTTGGGCTGCTGCCCATAAATACCAGAGTGCATATCACTAAAGGCGGGATCAATTACATCTTGGCCAGGTTGAGAGAATTGCTGATTGAGTGCCATGGAACTATGGCCAGTGTGGAAAGCGGCATCGCCGCCTTGAGCGTGGTGAAGTCCACCTCCCAAGAATGCATCGTCCTGATGAGGTGTGCTGAAGAAGTTTGGTGGCTGCCCATCTTGATGGTTGGCCATGTGTGAGAAGGAGCCGGCCTGGTCTGCTACAGGCTGTGACCAAGCCTGATTGGGGTCGAACTGATCATCTTGACCTCCGTAGCTAAAGTCTGCCTGCCACGAAGCCTGACCTCCTGTGCCGTTTTGGCTCGGGCCGGGCCATGACTGCATTTTAAGCGATGCTTGCTTCGGATGTTGCCCAAACATGCACTATTTATGGGCAATGGCAATCTGTTAGAGATGGGCTATAGCTAGCAGATCATGTTAGCGAACAACACCAGCACGGTGGCGCGCGCATGCGAACTGGCCGCAGGCTCTGGGAAAAGCAAATGACGATTGAGGAAGAGTAAGGATTGGAAGATGCCAGACGCCCGACCCGTGTGTGGTAAGTGACAGTGACAACGACACTTGACAGATGCCTGCTATCTCACCATGCAATCAAGGTGGCTGGCTGGCTGGCTGGCTGCGACACGGAAGGAACGTCTTTGTTTGCCGTGGTGGAGGAAGGTCATGCGTATCGCACAAGGGAGCACCGCAAGTACTTACAGTCGAAACTAACGCGGCAAGAGACTTGCACTGCGACAATCGCGTTAACGGCTGAATATCGGTGAAGGATACGGGCCCACTTTGGACGCTAGCCACGAAAAGGCAGAGGGCGCAGGGATTGGGTCGATCAGTCAAAAATGCGACAAAGTTGCGCCCAAGGACAATCTATGCTGAGAGAAGGAAATGTCAGTCCTCTGGTCTTTCTTCGTCCCTGGTCGACATATTTGCGAGTCGAAAGGGACTTGTGGAATGTCGACTCTGAAAGCAGTGGTGACTGATGATGAAAATAAAATGATCAAAGGAATAACAAAAAAAGAACAAAAGAAAACTTGGCAGGGTATCCCAGGCTAGGTGTCTTCAACCATCTTGTAGTTGTCGGGGATTTGTGCACGATGCAAGTCAAGTAGTGACTGCCGCTATGTTTATCATCGACAACAACAGACGGCAAAGGGCCAGCAAAGGGCGACACCGAAGGATACCACCCAACGAGAGGGGGGGGAAGGCCGATAATTTCATGGGAGATCGAGCAGGTCAAAGTTGTCTCCGGATGCTCGACTTGAGTGGCCGGCCCCGTTGGTCCCAGCGGTGTGAGGTGACATCAGGGAGGAGTTCCATCAACTGGGCACTTGCGAAGACAATTGTGCAACCATGCAGATCTGGCTTATGGAACGGGCAATTCCTTATGTCCATGTTGTGATGATGCCCTCGTTCCTTTCTTTTTTTTTTCTCCCCCTTCCTACACTCGCATGTTCCCATGCGACAACCGCGTCGAAGGGTTGTGGCATGGGACACGTGATGTATTTTCTATGTCAAGGTATTTTTTTGTGACTGTAAAGTTGCCAACAAAACAGATGCGCTGATGCGCCGCGTCTGTAGGGATAGACCGACATTCTCATCTTTTGGCCTTCGTCTTTAAACTGGTCCGAGATAGCCGATGAGTCCGACTCTTCAATCCGCGAATCAAAATGGCCATATTAAGAGAAACCACGGTAGTTTCATTGATGTTAAACAGCTGGAGCATGCAGGATTGTCGATGACGCTGCCTCCATTCATACTGGCAACACACTCAGGGGGAGGGGAAGGGGGGAAGGTTTGACTAGGTTCGGAAAGAGAGGGCTTCTCACCACCCAGGCATGGTGGTTTGTGTAGGAAGGGAAAGTGTTTTCAAGTGTTAAGATGAAGCATACCCAGATGATTATTATTTGTTGGTTCAATGCTCGGTCATAAACCCGAACTGTGCATTCTGTGCCTCTCTTGTCGCGCTGTTTTACGAGTCAAAATGAACGCGCTTTACGGAGGTCCAGTGACCACGCGACAGCTAAGCGATCGAGTAGTTGGCGGTGAAATTAAGGCGGATTGTCGAATGGCAGGTTGGAAGATTGAGAGGACTAGCACCAGTTCAGATGACGCCGCAGCTGGCTGATCGAAGCTGATGCCACACGCTTCGCAGCAGATGGCGGAATGCAAGATGTACGATGATGGACAGGAGATGTTGGTGGAAAAGTTAGGTGAGCTTCGTAGGCAGGACTGGGCTCCCACTTGCGGCGGCCGGAAATGTCAGGCAGGAAGGCGTGTGCAGCATTTCCCCTATCGCGTTCAGTGGCCACAACACCTGTTCAAGGCAAGGCGGAGGGGCCGGAGGAGGGGTGTGCCCCGGAATTTGCGTCGCTCCGTTCCCACAAAATCAACGCCCAGACCACCAGACACGCAGCGCCAGTGACGGAGTATACTGTGGCCACTGCTGTCGTCAGAGTGCCAGGCTGGGAGCCAGGCTGGGAGCCGCGAGCCGCAAGGAAGAGCAACGAGGTCTGTCCAGTCAGGTCCAGCGCAGGTTGGCGTGACGGTGATCTTGCTCGGAGCTTGATCCTGCCATCTTCGGCACGCGACTCGAAGCTTCTCCATTGCTGGTTGACAATAGTTGTCTTCAATAGATGCTGCGCATTCACGGCAATCCTTGACTTATTCGTGCAGGCAGCAACGTGGCCAGCCAACCTCGCTCTGCGTACCTGCGCAGCCACCCCACCATCCAATCCATCCAGCTGAATTTCCAAGTCGGTCAGCTCGCGATCCGCGATGATGGCTACCAAAGGCAATTCTTTACGCGATCGACAGATAGGTACATGCATCCATGACCAGGCAAAGCTCCTCACTAAGCATCTTATGAGCTGACCGTCCGTGGATTGACGCTTGACAGCATCGCTCAAGAAGATTCTCAATCTCAACGAAGTCCCCGAGTCCAGCGAGTCAGACGATGCTCACGCCAACGGGCTTCTCGCGCCCGTTGCACCCATATTAGATGCCGACGGTAATCCAATCTGGAAGGTTTTGGTCTTTGATGACCTGGGACGAGATGTCATAAGCAGCGTCATGCGTGTCAGCGACCTTAGGTCAATGGGCATCACCATGCACATGTAACTATACATGCCCTTATCTGCCTGCAATCAAGGTGGTGGGAAGCAACTGACTTAGAGTCCCACGAATAGGCATATCGGGGCCTCTCGGCATCCTATCCCCGATGTTCCCGTTATATATTTGCTCGAACCAAATGCGCAGAACCTGCAAGGCATTACGAACGATCTCCAGAAAGGATTATACTCCCCAGCTTATGTCAATTTCCTGTCATCTCTCCCAAGAGTTCTGTTGGAGGAGTTCGCGACACTGACAGCCACGGCCGGTACTTCGGAACACATCGCTCAACTTTTCGATCAATATCTAAACTTTATCGTGGCCGAGCCAGATCTGTTCAGTCTGGGCATGCAAAGGGCACACACATACTGGGCTCTGAATAGCGCCAAGACAAGCGATGAGGAGCTGGAGGCTGTCATAGACCGAATAGTGAGCGGTCTTTTCAGCGTTGTCGTCACCATGGGTATGCTTTTCTGCAAATTTTGACCTTCCTTTGACTGCCGACTGACCTCTTGGTCTTAGGAGCCATTCCCATCATTCGCTGCCCCAAGGGAGCGGCTGCCGAAATGGTCGCAGCTCGCTTAGATCGAAAACTCCGAGACCATATACTCAATTCAAAGGACAACCTCTTCTCCGGCACGCGGCCGTCCAACGCCGGCACCCCGAGCTCTCGACCCGTTTTGGTGCTGCTCGATCGCAACGTCGACTTGATACCGATGCTGTCCCATTCTTGGACTTACCAGTCCCTCGTTCACGACGTACTCAACATGAAATTGAATCGAATCACGATTGAAACGCCGATCGACGAAAACAATATCGCCAAAGGCAGCACCAAAAAATCGTATGATTTGAGCGCCAGCGACTTCTTTTGGACTAAAAACGCCGGAGTCCCTTTTCCTCAAGTAGCCGAGGATATCGACGCCGAATTGACCAAGTACAAGGAAGACACGGCAGCCATTACCAAAAAGACTGGAGTTTCTGACTTGGAAGATTTGCAAAATGATACGAGCGCAAGTGCTCAGCATCTCAAGACCGCGATCACATTGCTGCCTGAGATGCGAGAGCGCAAAGGGACACTGGATATGCACATGAATATTTTGGCTGCTTTGTTGTCAGGCATCAAAGACCGACAACTAGACAATTACTTCCAGCTTGAAGAAAATGTGATGAAGCAGACCAAGGCACAAATCATGGAAATTATCAAAGATGACAACAAAGGGAAAGAGCCTCTCGACAAACTTCGATTGTTTATCATTTGGTTTCTAAGTACCGAACAGGAGGTGGGCCGAGCAGACTTCGAAGCCTTCGCCAAAGCTCTCGAAGCCGCTGGCGCGGATGTCTCATCCTTGCCCTACGTTAGACAGTGAGTGTTGCATCGTGTTTCTGATGATGGGCGTGCACAAACATGTACACAACATTGATTTCCGTGACTAATCAAACGAAACCTCCATATATCAATAGGGTGCGTGCCACGACCAAAATGACCCAGCTCACTACGATCAACAACAACCCGGGACAACAAGCCACGTCGTCCGACTTGTTTGGTCGCTTCTCCTCCATATCGACGCGCTTGACGGATCGACTGAAGGAGACAGGTGTGCCTTCTGGTCTGTCATCCAACTTTGAGTCTCTCATTTCTGGTGTCAAGAACTTCTTGCCGGCAGACCGCGATCTCACGGTAACCAAGATTGTGGAGTCAATCATGGACCCGTCAGCTGCCTCCTCATCGGCCATTGCCAAGACGGAAAATTACCTGTACTTTGATCCTCGGTCAGCAAACGCTCGCGGAACCATGCCTCCACCAAGCGCGCTCCGTTCAGGGCCCGGGGCCAACGCTCCCGGAGGCATTCCCGGCTCACAAGGCATAGGACAGTCGGCAACATTTGGGCAGCGACGCCAAGGATTCACCGAAGCAGTTGTCTTCACAGTTGGGGGTGGAAGCATGGAAGAGTATGGCAACCTGCAAGAGTGGGTTGAGCGGACGAGCAAGGACCGGGGCAGGAAGAGAGTTGTCTATGGCAGTACGGAGCTGGTTAATGCCGGAGAATTTGTAAAGGAAGAATTGGAGAGGTTAGGCGGCGAAGTTGCTTCATGAGAAAAAGATGAAAGGAATTATGACTAGCTCATAAATAATAGTTTGAGTTACACAGAGCGAGCACACTAACAGGAGAAAAAAAGAAGAGGAGAAAAAAAAACGTCGAAACAAAAAAAAAAAGTGGTTCTCGCGAGTACTGGGTATTGGGTGGATGAGAAAGCGTGTGTTGTCTACATGTCGTGTGTATGCACATATGCGGCCGAAGCAATCAGAATGGGAAATCAAATGATGGGCAGCCAGAAAAAAGCCTCTCGCCTGGTGTCTGGTATGAACGGGAAAGGAAGCGTGATTGCAGCAATGGACGCTTGCGGTTTGAATCAACAAGCGCAGCGCAGCTACACGTGCATGCAGTGCCGTGCTGACAGACCAGCATCCGACCAGCCCGCAGCCAGCCACCACGACCCGGTCGCTCGCTCCATGTCAGTCTGTTTGGTAGTTAGTTGTCTGGTCTGGTTCCAGTCCACCGAAGCTCATGATGGGGCTCTCGACCAACCATGGGGCCGCGATGCGCCGCGCAATTCATCGCTGTCCTCCGTAAACCTTGGCTGCCCTTTCTCTCCAGTCTCCCGTCTACACACTGGTACACCATCACCAGAGTTCCCCATCATCAAAAAAAGCCTTTGGCGCATCCATCCTACCCCTGCCGGCAATTCTGCCGTTCGCGTCCGCACGCGACAATATTGTCCCTCGTCTCGGGTCGCGATTCACTTGGCCACGAGCCCGCCGCTCCGCGGTCCAGAAATAAACCACACTTTTCGTTTTCGTTCATTCTCAGGCACACGCACACAACCCCGTCCGAACCAATTCGAATCCATCCCCGAAGGCAAGAAAGGGCAAGGGAGCTCAATTGAGAGAGGCCAAATCGTTGCGAGGCTGCTCATTGCCTCGAGACGGGACTCGTCGTCTCGCGATTGCACACTCTACGGCTCGACTGTTGCCTTTGGTGTACCTTTCATCGAAAACAAGTTGTAATACTGCACACGTCTCTCATATCGTCCAAAAACAACACAAAAAGAACTCCCAGGAATAACACGACATGGATGGACCAATTACCAAGGCCGAGAAATCGGCAGACCACCGCAAAAGCGGCTACAAATCATGGAAGAAGAAGTATCGCAAGATGCGCATCGTGTTTGATCAAAAGATGCAACAAGGCGAGGACTTGCACAAGATGGAAGAGAAGGCCTCGGCGACTGTGAAGCGATTGGCAGTAGAGAACGAGTAAATGACTTCCCGCCTTCCTCTCCCCTGCCCTCCCGCCCTACTTGTTCCCAAATCCTCGCCTCCATTATCAATTGTTCTTATTCACACTCACACACACACACACACACACACATATATATATACATATATATGTATCTTGAACAGTCATACGAACGCGCTCCTTAGCAATCGGCCTAAAGCTAATCAAAGAAAATAATTCTTCATAGCCGTCTCCTAGATCTCCTCCTCGACATCAACAACTCGCCTCAAATTCCCCTCGACAAACGAATAGACGTCTCACTAAAGCCCACATCCTCAAGGCTCGTCCTCTCCATCGACAAACAGCACACACTACAGAAGCAGCTCGCAATGAAGCATCTCTCGCAGCTGGTCGAAGAAATTCCCCACTCATCCTACAGCGCAGCCAAGTCCTCCAAGTGCTTATACGTAGCCGACCTGTCACCACCTGACGGCGAACTCTATCCGTGCAGCTTCCTCTCTGCTGACGACGTTGACAATTACCTGCACGATATAGACAGCTGCATTGACCCCGAGACGCACATCCCAACTCTCGCGCCTCGCGCCCACCCTGCATCTCAGCCGCCCACGCATCCGCATCTCAAAAACCCCACCAGCGTCACTAATTGGCTGCGTAAGAATGCGCCCAAGATCTTTTTGCAAGACAGTGAGGCTCATGACGGAGATGATGACGGCCATGCCGCTGGTGGCCACACGGGCGGCAGAAAAACACGCGGGTCCCGTGGCGAGCGTGGCGGCGGCCGCGGCCGCGGCAAACGCGCAAGTATGGCCTCCAGAACGGCCGAGCGTGGGCGAGAGCGTGAGCGCGAATGTGAGCGTCCAGACTGGGATGCAAGCATGGACGAGGAAGCCGATGTCGGAACTCCCGTCAGTAGCAGAGGTGGCAAACGCAAGAGGGACGACGACCCAGGCTACAGACCTGGCGGATCGCTCGGTCGACCCAGTAAGAAGAAAAGAAAGAGCGACGTTGATTCACCCTCGGTTAGGAAGAGCAAGAAGGAAACGCACACGCCCAAGAGGGAAGAATAGCACATGCCGTGCGTGGTCGCTGGGGAAGCGGCTGATGTAAAATGTCATGGAAGAGCGAAGGAGAGGATAGGAAGAGAGAGAAAACGAACCCAAGACGGTTCAATGGGCGGGAATTTGTCCCGAGAGGCGTAAGACGGACGGCGTTTTCAGGCGAATTTCACATCAGGCAACTTGGACTCACAAACCCAGGGCATACATTACACTTTTCCCCATCACAACCCCCATTTTTCCTGTGCAGGGGCGATAAAACAAAGTACGAACATCTATGCAACAATAAGCCAGGACGAAGGGGAAAAAAACGTCGACATTTTTTTCTTCTTCTTTGTTTTCCTCTTCCCTTTTTTTTGTCTTTGTCCGGCATGGAATCTCTTTTTCTTCATTTTATTTTCTGTTTCTCAGATGTATTGAACATCATGGTTGGGCTTCAGGCACGAGAGGTTGAAACGGGGATCGAGACTGAGATTGAGCTTCGGATGGGGAGTTTTTTTTGGTCTTTTTTTTTTCTTATTTTTTCTCTTGTATAATAGGAACACATGTCTTATTATCTATTCTATTTTGCAAGTTAAAAAAATGACAGGAAGATAATATAGGTATTTCACTCTGGGGTCTTTTTACTATTAGGTTCTGTGGTGCTGCTCGATGTGATCGAGGCTTCTCGTGTATATTGTCAGAGAGGCTTTCTGTTCATGTTCATAGTGGGAGAACCGGTGCTCGCTTTTCTTACGGCGCGTGTTCTTTCCTGTTCTACCTGGCCGGCTCGTCTAGCATGATTTGTTTCCGGTAATGGTTCGGGATTTCCGGCCCCGTTGATCGACTGGTGAATGCTTTTGTGTATTACTTTACTTGATGACCTTGGTCATGGGTGTTGTACAACAAGTCCACGTTCTTTAGATGGCTAATGTGATATCCTAATACTGCTTTCCAGATACCCATATCTACTAGTAATGTTCTTCCATCTTTCTTTTATCCATTTTTTCGAGTTCGCCCTCATTATCTGAATAGACAATACCAAATGGAAAAAAAAAAAAAAAAAAAAAAAAAAAAAAAAAAAAAAAAAAAAGAACCCCCGGAAAGAAATCCTCCTATATGCAAAATATCTACGTCCGTCAAAACGACAGGGGTATTTTATCCACCGCAACGGTCAAATCATATCCAAACATGTCTTCTTTTTTGACTATTATTTCGAAGTTTTTAGTCTCGCTCGTCTGGTTCATGCTGTCGGGTTACAGGTTCTGCTTGAGAATGTTCTTCATGCGGCGCTCGACGGCGTCAAGGTACTCGTTTGTGGTGACATAATCAGATCGCTCGCTTTTGCCACAAGCCAATGCCAGGTCCTTTGTCATGATGCAGTCCTTGTCAACGGTGTCGATGCAAGCCTGCTCCAGACTCTCAGCAAATGCAACAAGCTCTGGAGTGTTGTCGAGCTTTCCACGCTGAATAAGACCGCGGGTCCAGGCGAAGATGGAGGCAATTGGATTGGTGGAGGTCTCCTTGCCCTTTTGATGCTCGCGGTAGTGGCGCGTGACCGTGCCATGAGCAGCCTCGGATTCAAAAGTCTTGCCGTCAGGAGTGATGAGAATTGAAGTCATAAGACCGAGGGAGCCGAAGCCCTGGGCGACGATGTCGGACTGCACATCACCATCATAGTCTGAAAGCCAACAATTAGTGATCGGCGTATTGATTTTTTTTTCGGGGTGGGGGATATCTGAACAATGGCAGAAACGTACTCTTCAATGCCATAATGTAGCCGCCCTTGCTCTTCATCATCTGAGCAACCATGTCATCGATCAGACGATGTTCATACCAGATCTTCTTGGCTTCAAAGTCCTTCTTGTATTGAGTATCGTAAATGTTTTGGAAGATGTCCTTGAAGCGGCCGTCGTATTTCTTAAGAATGGTGTTCTTAGTGCTCATGTACAGTGGCAAGTTCTTATCCAAGGCCAGCTTGAAAGAAGCGTGAGCAAAGCCAGTGATAGAATCGTCAGTGTTGTACTGAGTCTGGGCAACACCTCCGCCATTCTTGAATTGAAAGACCTCAATCTCCTGCGGCTCGCCACCCTCGGGGGTGTACACCATGGTCAGCTTGCCAGGTCCAGGGGCAACAAGATCCTTGGCACGGTATTGATCACCAAAAGCATGACGTCCAATGATGATGGGCTTCTCCCAGCCAGGAACCAGTCGCGGAATGCGAGGAATGACAATGGGCTCCCGGAAGACGGTGCCGCCCAGAGCGTTTCGTATGGTGCCGTTCGGGGAAAGCCACACTGAAAAAGAATTCCGTCAGAAACCTGCAACACGGTTGAAATCGAGTGAAGTGAATGCGGAGCTGAGGAGAGAAAGGCCGAGACTTACTCTGCTTCAACTTGAATTCCTCGACCCGAGCCTCATCAGGGGTGATGGTCGCACACTTGATACCAACAGAGTACTTCTTGATAGCCTCGGCAGCGTCGAGAGTGACCTGGTCGTTGGTCTCATCGCGGTATTGGAGACCGAGATCGTAGTACTTGAGATCAATGTCAAGATATGGGTGAATAAATTTGTCCTTGATGGTCTGCCAAATAATTCGGGTCATTTCATCGCCGTCAAGTTCCACGACAGGATTCTTGACCTTGATCTTGTGCGCAGAAGCCATATTATACGCTGAGACGGAGAAAGTTCGAATGGCGCCAAACGGTGGAGTAAATCGAGGACGACTGTTGCGGACAGGTACGCTGGGAAGACGGCGGAGGGGAAGCGAGGATGAGAAAAGTCGCGCGGCGGAATTCATGGTGAAGCTTTCGAAGAAAAAACACAAGGAATAATTCCAACTACAAAGGACAGAGCTATGCCGGATCGCGTAATACGACAATGAGATCAGCGCAACGCGGGGCCTTCGGGCGGCGTCGGGGTGGTCGAGGAGAAGCAAAGCTTTGGTGACAATATTGTGCTCCAGGAATCGGAGCAAAGCAGCGTGGCGGAACGGCTTGAGAGGGCTCGAGGTCAGAGTGGGTGGGGCAGGCGGGTACTTTAGCGGGTGCTGTCGCGTCTGGTCAATTGAATTTTGTGTCGAGGCCGGCTGCGACGCGGGAGGTGGAAGGCGCGATGCGAACAATGATGGTCAAGGTAGCTTACCAAGGACCAGACACGGACCGACGAAACGGTGCCTCCGCGGTCAATCTGCGGAAAGAGCAAAGCTCGTCAGCGAGGGATGGACTTTGGCTTTTTCTCGTTCTCGTTCTCGTTCTCGTTCTCGTTCTCGTTCTCGTTCTCGTTCTCGTTCTCGCTCTCGTTCTCGCTCTCGTTCTCGTTCTCGTTCTCGTTCAAACTCATACCAGCACCCCCCCAGTTCGGTAGGTTCAGCGCTTCAACTGCTGACGAGGGTGGCAGATCAGCTCTCAGCCGTTCCTGGATGACGTACCGAATTGACAATGCCTTTGACGCATCCGACAACTGGATACGAGCTGCGCAAAGCTATGCGAGTTCGAAGCGCACAAAACAGATGGTGTCAATTCAGTATCCTGCAGGATCCTCGGAAATGAGGGATTGCGCTGATGTTGGACACGGAAGGATCAGGTCCAGGTCGGGGTCGAGTTCGAGTTCGAGGTCAAGTTACAGACAGAGTCTCATGTTGAGATAATTGTTTCGCCGGTTGATATGCTGGCCGGACTCTTTATCACTACATATGTATGTATGTATGTACATTCTCATTTACCTTTTTGATGGCCAACGTCCTCGGTCGGCCGTCTCGGCGCCGCCGGCACGCCGAACTGTGGGCTCGGTGACCGGGATTTTTGGGGGCATGTTTGTTTCTGCAACACCGCCGATGCGACAGTTGGCAAAATACTAGCACAGAAATGGCTGTCGTCTCATTCTTATTGGAGCAGCCATGTCTTTGCAAGTGATGCGCATTGTTGCATTTGTTGGGAGGCGGAAGGGTAATGTGATGGACACCTGCAGCTGCTGGGTTGACTTCACAGAAACGCATGTACAGAAAGGTGCAGGAGGGGTGCACTGCATGTACTCCATGGCCGTTGTCATTCGTCTGTTCAACGCGAAGAAGTAAGCAGCGATTCCGGCGAGCAGTCTGGTGAGACGAGTCAAGCGAGGTTTATATTCTTTTTGAGCATCTACCAGATTATATTGGGATCCTCCATGCCTGATACATGTAGCACACATTGTTTTTACATGTACATGTAAGGTATGATCGTCTGAAGTGGACTGGGGGGCGAAATGGAAATCTGTGACCAGGATCTCTAACTTTTATCAGCAGTGAGCAGAGAAACCGGAGCTGCAGGGCATGTATGAAAAACAAAGGACGATTCGTGGAAAATCGAGTTTTCGCAAATTACAGTACGCTTTCAATCAATGACAATGCCATTCACTGCATGCCGATATATTCTCTGCACAATTAGCCCCTTGCCCATCACGTACATCTCTCCAACCTCACAAAAGGAACATACATCAGAAGACGTCCATTGAACCATGATGCTCGAAGTATTCTCGAGAAGACTTTCAAACAAGCCCAATCACATCAGATCATTTGCCAGAGTTCAAGCTGTTGTCTCAGCACGCTCCGGATAGCCCGTTGGAAAGTTTGCATGACGAAGCGAGCTAAGCTAGTACTTGTTACCAATTATACCGGTTGTTCTTCGTCCAAAGGGCGCAGATACCGACATTTCGTGAAGAAGACAAATAATGCCTGGGCATTCCAATTAGGCCTATCAAAGCGCAGCGACGCTCAGCGTCCTCACTCATGGCCCACAACATTCTGAGCATGCATATGCTACATCCGGCCTTGACGAATTTGAGCCGGATTTCCAGGTTATACCTCGTTAGGCCATGAATGTCGAAAATACCGTGTTATCAATGAGAGTGAATGTCTCAGAATCTAACCAAGGAGACCATCTGCGAAGCCACTAGATGCCCATCTAGCCCCGGAAGTCCAGCAGCGACTGCAACAGAGTCCATCACCAACTCGAAGAACAAGAACCTGACGCGCCTCAAAAAAAAAGTTTCCTCACAGAAAAGCAAGTCGTCTGACTTTGACAAGGACAGAGCCACAAACGTATGTGTCACAGCATTAGGTACTGATGAGCGCTATCTCATCAAAGCCACGAGAGAAGTGATCGTATCAGCTGTTGCCGAAAGTGAAAGGAATAGAGCAAGTTCTCTAGCAGAACGAAGATCTTCAACATCTCGGCGCCAAGCGGTGTCGGGCAGAATCCTCGAGGCCCTCTCTCTCGTTAGGACTGTCCTGCAATGTCACGCTCAAGACAGGAAATGCCAGTACTTACATCTACACCGAGCGGAAGAGTCCAGAGTCTGCACCGCGAAATGGACAAGTTCCCTTCCATTCTTGCGATCTGGCTAGCCTAGTGGGACGGTTATATTTGTCGAAGAGAAATACTACCGCGGATATGATCTATGGGTAATAAGATATCACGTGAATCCATTCATTTGGTGCATTTGTAGATAATATAAATTCGGTATGCGCGTTGCAGTACGCTTCTTTTACTGACACAATATATATACACATATTTCCATGTATATATGTACATATGTATGTATATATATGTGTGTGTGCGTGTGTGTAGAGATGAATTGTATAGAAAATATAAAGCGTCGAAAATATGATTTTCAGAAAACTGTAGAGCAGGCTCATGATCATGGCCCGGCGATGGCGAATCCGGCCTTTTCCAATATGTAGAATCAGGGGGCTGGCTAGTATGGTCCGACTGATGGAGTCACGTTTGGCCGTGTGCAGAGACCAAGGACATGTGCTCATACGCATAGGTAGTGCGGTGCAGAAGGGATCGGCGGACACGTCTGGTCTGATTGCTGACATCTGGAGCGCAGATGGGGTGAGTTTGAGTGGCTGGGCCAAGTTGTTCTAGAACGCCATGTCTACACTAGTACTTGCACCCACGCAGTGCGTTGCACATATAAATATAAATATATATATGTATATATTGCATCTCTGGTCGCGCGTGAAATGGGACAAGACGACGGCGTCTCTCTTCCATGCAGGTCTCGTCTTGACCCGTCCTTCTCAAGCGAGTCTGCTCCATACTAGAAAGGAATCTCATGCCCGACGGCGGGCAGCACGGGATACCGCTGCGTAGCGAGATATACCCGCCTATTACCATGATGGAACTCTGTCTTCTGGAAACGGCCTCGCATTTCCCCCGTCCAGCCTCCAGTGAGGCCTGGGAGGCTTTTCATTCTCCATCCGGAGCAACCGAGGTTGCATGGCATGCATGACACCGTAAATGGTGCGGTACAGTCAGTACTCGCATGAGCATGAGCAGTATCGGCGTTCTGATCTCTGCTGATGATTGAGCTCACGTGCGCCCGACGTGTCGGAAAGCGAGGTGAGTTGCCAACACTCCTTTGTCTCGCCCGCTTGAAAAAGGAAATCCATCTTTTTTTGCTTCTCTTCTTCCTCTCTTTTTCGTCTCCTCGCCTACCTTTTTCTTTTCTTTTTGTTATCATCACGATTCTTTTATTATTCCCCCCCCTTACTTTCGTCACAATAAACAACGAATCACAGCATCGACAATGTGTCAGCTAGCGCCACAGTTCCCCGTTCTGCACAATCGCAACACGCCCGTGAAGCCGTGAAACTTTCAGCTTTTCGAAACGGCACATGCCGCGTTCGAGGAAGCCTCAGGGTGGCTCTGCATCTCTTGCCTGTCTCGACGGCCATGGTACCCCTGTTGATCGTGTGTAATATCAATATATCTGTGTACATCCTTCACGTACGTATGCATGCATGACTTGCCAAATTTGTGTATGAGAGACTCGATGACGCAATGAAAGTGGAAGGATGATACGAAGCTGGCATGTCAATGTCAATGTGTTCTTGTCGCATCCCTTTTCGAAGTGACATTGATTCGCGCGGCAAAGCATATTTTTTTTTTTTGTCTGGAATTGCTGGTGGCTATCTACAATTATGCTGCCTGGTATGATGCATGTCACTATCTGCGACGAGCTATGACATGCGGCCAGACAAGTCAGAGCTACGTCTCATTTTCCGGACGTGAGTCCTTGCTTCAGCCGAACGCCGTGTCACACGATGTTCGACGGATCGCAGATTGTTTCGCATCATGTCGTAAATGTATGGACTTGTCCGCTCACAATTCGCCCGCAGAATTTTGGGGGCCGTCTAGAATACGGGGCAACAAAAACAGAGTCGTCACGGGGTATCTTGTGCGATTGTCTACGTGCAGGGAAAAGACGGTCTTTATAACTCGTTTGTGGTATTACCCAGCCAAAATGCTCGGCTCCGCTTGGCTGGCCTAGTGAGGCGCGTGATTGCATACATCGAGGTACAATGTTGGCATTTTTTCTTTTCAAACACCTGCCGATAGGACACCCCGTCGAGCTCATCTTGCGATTTTTAGCTTTGTGATATGCTCTCAGTATGAAGCTATGGCAGTGGAAGGTTAGGTCATGACAACTGACTGTCAAGCTGGAAAACAACGGACATTACCATTTCGTGGGACTGCAGAAACCCGAGCGAACCAACATCGGTTGGTCTGATGCGGATTGGATCGGCGTCGATACGACCTGCGATTCGTTGATATGGTTGATGATATGATCAGGATCAGGCTTGCCGGCGGTCGTGCAGTACATTGTAGATAGCAGTTGGTCATAGACGAAGGCGGCATGTGTTTCTCGGTTTGTGTTTCGGCAACGTAAATTTGGCAGTGTTTCTGTCTGGCTGTCCTGTGCGCTTCATGGCACTGAGGTTCCCAGCCATTATAGGAAACCCGCTGCTCCGGGGCATGTTGGGTTTTTGATCGTGGCTTTGTCGAGACGAGTGAGCAGTGGCGCAGGCGAAGCTTTTGCCGGCAAACAAGGCGTCAACAACACGGCGCCCAATGTCGATATAATGATTGAAGCTGGAGCAAGTCTGGGCTCGGGACTCTGGGCTCTAAACTCTGGTGGTCTGGCACTTGACTGACGGATGTCTGACGGCCGCGGGACCCGCTCTATCCGGTCGATCCTAGCGTGATCCAGCCGTGATCCAAGCGTCGACCTGTTCTGGTCTGAAACTTCCCATCTTCAGTCTAAAAAGCCAACAGGACTTTTTGATGCTGCACTGGGACATACATACATCTGGATTAACCTTCAAGCCCCTCCTCTCCCCATCTTGTCTGCTGGACGGCCTTGGCCCGACAATGAAACCATCCATCTCCGTCTCCGCATCCGCATCTCTCCCCCACGTCCTGCGTAGCTCAAACTGGCAATCGATGACTCGTCTTGGCGTCGAACACAAACAACCGATCCAACCGGCCCAACCCCGCACGACAGACACCCCGACGCCCTGGTCTCGTTTTTTTTTTTTTCATGGTGGGCACCTGAAGAGACGGCAGGAAGTAGAGTTTGAAAGCGGGACCACATTTTGAGTCCTCTGCATAGTCGTCTGTTTAGCAGATGGACCATTCTTGTCGCAAGGAGAGTGAGCCATTAGCGGGAGGAAGTTGAAGCTGCTTCCAGTACAAACACGCAAAATGATGAGGTATAATGGTAGATGATGAGGCATGAACCTACATACCTCATCATCTACCATTGGTCAATCAGTTGATCCAAAGTGAGCTCGGACCCATAAATCTCAGTTCTGTGCTGGGTCAGCAAGCAGGCCGGGGTAAGCAGCCATGCCGCCGCTGTTGAGATGCAAGTGTCTGGTCTGGTTGATTGATGATGACTGGACTGCCACACCCAGACACACCCAGTCTGCCCAGCCCGGCCCGGACTGGCGATTGGGGATGATTGGGGATTGGAACGCGCCGTGCCATGTCTTTCTGTCTGGTCTGGCCTGACCTGGCCTCGGTGCTGTTCCATCCATGTCCGCCGCACAGGCACCGGCTTACTTTCTCTTTTCTTCCTCTTCCTCTTCCTCTTCCTCTCCTCCCCTCTCCTTCCCTCCCCTCTTCTGTCTCTTCTTGACAGCAACTTGCCCTTGACCATATTCAAGTAAGTCAACTGCCGTCCCTCGCTTTGTTCTGTAGCGGGGGTTTCTATGGCGAGGCAAACGTGAATTTTCCGCTTGTTGGCGCGTCTGGGCACCTACATCCATCCATCCATCCATCCATCCATCCATCCATCCATCCATATTTTGGCTGCTCTGCACAGTCTCGTGTCCCAACCTGCCCCCCTTGTCGGTGCAACACGCTGACTAGCATTCGGCCCTGTCGGCGAGGCACTGTCGTCATCCCCTGCCAGCCAAGCTGTGAGCTTTGAAAGGGGACTGGACACATACGCCGCACGCACGTCGACGAGTACAAGAAGAAAACCGGAAGAAAAACGAAAGAGAATCGAAAGAAAGAAAGAAAGAAAGACAAGAACAAAAACCCAGGCGGGAACGTTCATCTTCCAACGAAAAGAGGGCTGCACCTCGACTTTCGCTCTTTGTTTTCTTCCAGTCCCCTGCTTTTCCCTTCAACGAGGTATAAGCCGAATCGTATCGTCTTTTGCCGCCATCCCGTCTGTATCATCTCACAGGTCAACCATGAGCCTTGCTGCATCGCCGAATCTGAGAAAGGGAGAGAGTGCTCCCAAGAGGGACGGTGACGTCGCTGACGGCCGCATCGTCGACGATTCCACACCGAGAACCGTCGAGAACATCATGCTTAATTACGCTTCGGAAAAGGAAAACAGTGAGAAGAATGCCAAGACCAGAAAGCGGTCCCTGTTTGGCTTTGTCAAGAAAAAGGAGGACAGCAAGTTGAGGTCACCACTCGAGCGCAATGACACGTCGCCCGTTGCATCACGAGCGTCCAACTCATTCACGACAACCTCGAGGATGACCAAGTCGCCCACACGAGCATCCCCTGGCGGTCATGCCGTGTTTGTGCATCCCTCGTCGCCTACTCGGGTTCTCTCCAGTTCTCCACGATTATCATCACCCGCCGGCTCCCAGATATTTGAGCGAGATGTGCAGGACAGCACTGTACTGAAACCAAGCTCTCCAGCCATTCCCACGCACATTCAGACCGAAAATTACATCCCCCCCGTGCTGGACGATGCCTCAGAAGCCATCACCAACGACAAGCTAGATCCCGATTCTGTGGAAATTGTCACACACACATCGCACCAGCCTGCTTCGGTCACAGTCACAGGAGTTCCTGCCATCACCGCGTCGCCGTTTGATCAGATGGCCTCTGAATGGGCTGCCGAATTGGCTTTATTTGCCGATCGCGTGGGACTGTCTCCGGATAGTGCGTCCAACTACGGCTCTCTCGATTCCGCTGATGTACGTCGATTATCCTTCATCTCCTTCGCAGATGTGGTGCAGGCCGAGCACAGCGCCCAGGTTGGCACAATGGGTTCCCGGGATAGCATGCACATAGCCGGGCTTACTTCGATTCCCTCGGCTTCCCTGAACCGATCGCCATCACCCATCCGGTCTCCCGTGTCGAGCCAGGGACCGGGCACCAGCCCTCCGACAAGCAACCCTGGCAGCATGAAAGGTATAGAGATGGGCCCGCCACGAAGAGCCATCGGTAGTCCGAAACCTCCCACGCATAATCTCACAGCTTCCGGCAACGACCTGAATATTGAGACGATGCGACAGGCTTTGAGACGGACCGGCAGCACCGATCTGAGCAGTTTCAGGAGCATTCCCACGAGCCCAATTGAAGGGCCGGGGTCTCGCTGAGCTTATAATGTGGGGGTCATCATCGTTTCATCCTTTGTACTGGATTATACTGTGACGTGACTCTGAAACTACGCATTCACTTTTCCTCTTCCAACGTGCATACTTTTTGACTTTTTTTTTTTCTTTTTTTCTTTTCTTTTTTCTCACACTACGTGATTTTCCTGTGACTAGATGATACATGCGGTTTTTCTTCTTTCGTTTTTCCTTGTTCCTCTGAACCTACAAACAACTTACGTTTTTTTTCATCTTCCTCACATAACAGGGACATGCAACCAGTGTCGGCCACTATGGGATATATTTGGACAAACGGGAGTTGGGAAATAAAACTTTTTTGATTCCGTTGGCGTCAAAAGCAAGTCATTGCGCGTGTCTTCTCTCGGAGGAAGAAGAAGAAGAAGAAGAAGAAGAAGAAAACAAGACATTGCTTTTTTCGCCGTGTCTTGATGTTAAGCTGAAAAGGGAAATTGTAGGAGGGGAGGGGCGTGAGCACGTTTAAACCCTTGTGAAGAATAAGTAAAATTATGCAGGAAAGACGGACTTGATTTTCTTGCTTTATCATTTCTCTGCACGCGTTGCTATGCTTATGCCTTCTTTTTTTTTTAATCTTGGTCGTTTCGCTTGGATTATCCGCATGTCGTATTGTGCGTATGGGGATGGGAAGACGGGGTTTAGGCGTGTTCTCGTGCTGGGGACCATTGAGACTAGCGATGGCTGATAATGGACTTGGTATTCATATTTTCAAAATAAATTCTTTCCTATACATACTTAGTATCGCGTCCAGAAAATTCACCCTCGCCGAACCGCATGCCGTTTCTGTCATTTTGCTCCGCCTGTCCACTGAAATGCCGCAATGGAAATCGCATAACCCTGCCGTCGTGAATCCGAGATACAGGGCGTTCGCGCCGCCATTTCCTGGACGAACAATCAATAGGCTTGTCGTCGGTGGCGAAGAGAACCAGGCGTCTAGTCGAGCAACGCCGACCCCTCGCGCCATCTGGACAAAGCCTCGGTTGTGGGATGGATCGAACACCCCTGTTCCCGATTGTCAGATAGACTAGTGCTCACATGGAGCTAAGCTAAGCTAGCTATAGCTTCTTCCCTACCTACCTTGAGCAGTTCCGCTCTCATGGAAAGCTACATGCCGACAGGAAAGCTTTCGACAAAGTCATTCCGCGCTTAGCGCGCTCAAGGAACCTGTTCCACTAGGCCGTTTTTTTCGTGATCCCCCTCCCTACCCTACCCCAACGAGATCCATCGCCTCAAAGCTCATGCAGTCTAATTGCATGTGGAGCGGGACTAAGCTCAAGCCAGCTAGAGGTGCTCTGTTTTCTTCCTGTTCGGAAAAACATCTTCTTTTATTTCCTCCGCCTTGTTGTTCTTCTTCTTCTGTTCAACTCGACAGCATTATTACGAATGCGATGCGGGAAGGGAAGACGGGGGTTATTGGGCGCGGTCGTTTGGCCGCAACGAACGGAAGGGGTTTCGAACGCTCACGAGTCATGCTTCTTTTCGAGGGGGAGGGAGAGAGGCACGGTGATGACGGTGACGGCGGTGACGACGCCCGGACGAGTTTTGCGTTCCGTGGTTTGACTCCCCCGCCTGGGGGATGCTTGTCGTTGTCGCGACGGGTCTGACCTGGACAGACGTGTGGTGTGGTGATTTTGATCCAAGACGGCTTTTTTCAATGCTGCCCGTCTTGTTTTCTTTGCATGCAAGACAGCCACCGCCGGGCGCCGGCGTTTCGCCTTTCGGTGACAGAGTCTTGGTTTGATGTTGACCGACCCGGTTTCGGGCGAGCTTTTGTACATACATACATGCTGGAGCAGTAATGTGTTGGAGAAGGATTTATTACTTTGCTACGGCCCCGGAGAGATACTTCTTTTCTTTTCTTTGACTTGATTCATCACGGGTTCTCCGCCACTCACCAGACTTTCCTTCACAGAGTGTCACTTTCCACAGCGATGGGCTTTTCAACGTCGACTTGGGACACCACAAGCCGAGACACGCGGAGCAGAGCGGGACCATGGACAGAAAAAAAAAAAGGGCACATGCGATGTTGACGCCGCGGCTCGTGGCCGGCGCTAAAAGCAAGACACTCGGAAGCGCCACTGGTCTTTTGCTGCTGGCCCTGTGCATTGCCATGCATACGAATCAAATTCGCCAAGTGCAGGAGGCTCCTTTGTGGCGTTATCGCTTCAATGCTGGCTGAGGGGTTCTGTGCCTTGTACCTGCGGCCAAAGGCGCGCTAGAGAGGTTCTGGTGGCATTGTCGCCTTTGCTGAGGCTGCTGTTTGTTCTCGACCCAGCCAGGACGGACATGGTGTTTTGGCAGTGCCGTAGCGCCTGTCGCCCCATTTATTCATTTATCCGTCTGTCCACATAAACGTTTATACATGTACATACAATCATATGTAAATAACATACCCGCAGACCTCCTTAGTAGTGTAACACCAAGGAGGCCTACGGGTACATACATAGTACATACATATGTATGTACATACTATATAAGTGTGTGTATGCGTACATACAACATACCTACAGCGTCTTGGCACTGTACCCAGCAAAGCATATGGTCGGCTTTTGCCAGGCACGGGCATCGCTGTCTTGTCTTTGTAATAGGAGCAGGTCAGGGGCCAAGACACCAGTCGCGAACTACACCGGGAATTGGGAGTCGAACCGTCGTTTCGACAAAGACAACATCAGCATCTCGCTTGGTGCTGGGTGATGACGATTCGCATTCCAATGGCCGTCCATTTACTTACGTACTGCGGGAAACGCGCACGTATGTATATACATACATATGTACATACAGTGGGTTTTCAGATGTATGTATATCCCGCTCGTCTTGCAAGGCCAGTCTGCACGTAGTGACAAGCATCAGGGATCGATACGAATCCCGGCACAATGGTTCGCAGCGATATGTGACATTGAGAGAACCACCATCCCCGAGGCATCGCTCCGCACCGCATCACATCGCCTCGGGTGACGAGACGACATGAAACACGCTGATTGAACAATCACTCTCGTTGTCAATGACAGCCATTCGAGTAATCCGTCGTGCGGTGTTTTGCGTCCTCTTCATCATGGCGTGCGGCCGTGTTTTCACGTTGACGGCGGTTCGGGAAACTTCCAATCTGGCGTAGCGTAGCATGTATCAATGATGGCTTTCTCCGCCATCTCTCTCGTCCGTGGCTGTAACCCCATGATCTGACAGAGGACAAGTGTCATGAATACCCATCATTCGTTCGAGTAGTAGAGTGAATCTTCTGAGTTCCCATGTTACTCCCATTATTACTGCGTGTTATTACATGCTCTTGTGGCTGCTGGTCATTTGTTCCGTCCGATGGACTCTTCCAGCGCTCCCCTGCTGACCAAGCAACCACAAAAGAAAGTAAAAAAGTAAAAAAAATAAAAATAAATAAATAAATAAATGAAAGTAAATAAACAAATCGGTCAACTCCGACGCCATCCCTCGCATGCGATACCAGTGCCCACATGGCTGGCCACCGAGTGAGATTGCAAACTCCTTGTTTTTCTTGCCTTCCCTCCATCCTCCAGGTTGGCTCGACGCCGTAGTATCTCGTTGCTGCATGTGTTGTTGTCGGTCAGCTCGGATGAGACACGGATGGAACACGACGTTTGACTGCGGAACTGGCATGGCTTGTCCGTTGTCCTGGACTAAAAAGCCTCAGATTCTCCATGCAGCTCTGCGTTGGGCCGGCTGGCTGCCTGGCGGACTGGTGGGGGCGGGGGCTCGAGCGGGCTGGATGAGGTGGCTGTGGAGCTTTATTATCAAGCACCAGACGGCATTGTGCGGAGGCAGGTGCAGTACAGTGCAGGCAGGTGCAGTACAGCAGGCATGTGTGAAAATGCTCCGACATGGCTGCGCCTCCTCTGCTGAGGGTGATGGCTTACGGGGACGTGGCTGGCCATGATGGAGGCCGTCATCGAAGTTGACTTGGACTTGACTGGAGACAAGAAACAACATGAAAGACCAATAATCGAGCACTAAACACTCATGCAATCATTGACAGCTGTCTGGCATCAACATGAAGCCACTGACACTGTATTGGCTACATCGGCCCCCCAACACCAGGCCAGAGTCCAGACCAGACCAGACCAGACCAGACCAGACCAGACCAGACCAGACCAGACCAGACCAGACCAGACCAGACCAGACCAGACCAGACCAGACCAGACCAGACCAGACCAGAC
>SRPZ01000116.1:0-81000 GCA_018360255.1 Claviceps maximensis
CTCATGCAAGAATTCACGGGACATTGAAAGTCACATGATCGCATTCAAGGCGCCTGCCATGACACGTCAAAAAAAAAAAAGAAAAAAAAAGAAAAAGAACCTTTACTCACTGCCAGTCTCATCTATAGCGTATTTCGGCATATCCTGCGTTTTTGCTGCCTGCGCGTATCTGCGACAGTCACAACGCTCGGTCGTCACCAAACGTCATCGCCGTCCGATTCGCGAAAACCCATCACACAGTCTGCTTGTTGCAGTTTTGCCAGGGCAGTTCGAAAAAACGAAAACAGGTCAGTACGACCATGTGTCGCACTCTGCGGCTGCACGACATGCCAATGCATGTCCAGTGACCCCTGTCGTCCACACAAGGGGTCTGGCATCTCAATGCACCATCCTTCCCCTTCGACCCCCTCTCTGCTCCAAAGATGGAGACGGCTTGCAAGCAGATCTAAAGACGATGCCGAATCCCGACACGGAAGTTTCTGCCTAAACTGCAGTCCAGGCTAAAATCGCTCTCTTCTTGACGTAGATAGCGATTCATCCGATACGCGCAGAGCCCTCTCTCCTCTGCCCCCCCCCTCTTCTTCATCCAATTTCTCCGTCCGCCACATTATATGCAAGCAAGCGAGGGCGAGGGCGAGTGCGAGGGCGAGGGCGAGGGAAAGGAAAAGAGGAGCGGACAAGGGCAAGGGCAAGGGCAAGTCCATGGGGGGACTCGAATCGAACATGGTGCATCTGTGTGTGTACTTGAGGCGTGCACAAAGACGAGACGACCGTCTTCGGACGGGACTGGGTTGCATTGTGGTTCCGAGAGAGGGGGAAATTACGGCGCTGAAATGTCGCGATGCAATTTGCGGTGACGACGGCTTGTCCCATGGCTTCGAAATCTTGAGTCCGCTTCGCTCCTCAAGCTGGTCTCTGATGATCACCCACTGATGCTTCAAAGCCTGCTTTGTGTGTATGTACTCGTTTTCCTGACCAGGGATGGCTCACAAGACACACCCCCCCCTTCCCCCTTCCCTTCCCCTTTCTTTCTTTCAAAGCACTATAACACGTCCGCCCTCGCCGGCGAGAGCTCCGCCTCCACTCTCGCAGTCGCGGAGATTCCCGGTCGGCTCCGTGTGGGGTCTGGTGGTGTTTGTGGTGGTGTGCATGTCTGCCAGTCGTCCCCGCAACGAAGACGCATCCGTATGTACATATGTATGTACAAGTCGACGACATGCAAAGCAAATGAGCAAATACATGTGCCGCAAGTCACGTATCGAGGGGGCCAAACCTTGATTTACCCCGTGTTTGAGTAGAGCACTAAGCTTGGCCTGACCCTTACTTGAAGGTCTCAGGCTCAGAATTGCCCTGCTCTGGAGACTGTCCAGGGAGTGACTGGGACTTTTTTTTTTTTCACACTGGATGGCATTTGGTTGGGGCCAATTATTGCTTGTCAAGACACGCTGGAGACGCGTCACGGCGAGGCAGGATGCAGATCAGAGTGGACAAGATAATTGATGTACTCGTCTCATACCGATGCTACATCCACAATGTTGCAACGACATTCACAATGTTGTAACGAACAGGCAGGTAGTTATGCAGGTAGCCAGGCAAGGAGCCAGACAGGCAGACACGAAGAAACAGAGGGCTCCTCGGTTGAGCAGAGTCTTGGGTTCTGATATGAAGCGCCGGCGGGTTCGACGAAGAAGAAACCCGCCGCCTAGGCTGACATTGTAAATGGACCCCCTCCGGCCTTGGAACCAAATCTGGCGATTGTCTGTCTCAAAGTCTACGTCGACTCTGGTTGAGTCAAGTATTCTTTGTGGTATTGTCACATTGTGCAGGCAGGCCTGACGTGGCGGCGGCGGCGGCCAGTCGGCTGCATTTCGAGGATCAGCGCATCTCAGGTGAGTCGAAGAACGTGGACCATTAGCAGCACGAATTATGGACAGGCATGGGTTCAGGTATCCAGCAGGCAGCGGATGCAAAGACTTGGATGTGTACATACATATGTACATACATACATCTGAGAATATCTGCACAGGCAGACAGACACCGGCAATGTGCGTCGAGGCTGGAGCCTTGCGCTGCTCCACACATGTGTGCATCGTGGCCGCGAGAGGAGAGACGGACGCGCCAAGATCCAGGATCCACAATTGCACGATGTACGCACTGTGCACACTGTGCACGCAGTCCAGGACTGACTCCAGCCGTGCCCAGATGTGCACCAGATGTGCACAGACAGAGAAAGACCGCTTCATTGTCGCGGGAACGAAAAGCGGCAAAGATTGGGCCCGTAACTGGTCAAGGTGAAAGTGGCAAAGGATGCGGGCCGCCGATGAGTATTGGATCTGTGTACTTGGTACGCACAGCAAGTAGGTACTTGCTGTGCCTTGATTCTACAGTGCACGTGTATTTCAATTCGCACGGTGACGCCCCGCAAATGGCGCACCAGCGGCAAAACGTCGGGCCACGCGCGACGTCGCGCTCCAAGATACAATTACTATCACCGCTTCTATGAAGACAGCTTCTATGACGACAAGATGGGATGGTATTGGAGCTGGACAGGCTGCTCTGTGTAGGTTTTTTGAGTGCCAGAATAGACCAGAGAGCCCCGATAGTTCACATGTGCGTGTGCGTGCGTGCGTGCGTACGTGTGCGTGTGTGTGCGTGTATGTGTGTGTTTTTTTTTTCTAAGACAATAATGCCTGGCTGCAAACGCAAACGATGCAACTGAAGGGTGCGTACCAGCATCGGAGTCATCTTCCTTACCTCCCCCAAAGTCAACGTCTCGAGGGCGCGAAGAGAGGGAGAAAAAAAAACAGGTGCAGCTTCTGACGACGGAGCCTGGTGGGGCGGGGAAAAAAAATAATCCACTCGACGTCCTCGCTCGACCGTTTGCCGCCACGGACACCAAAAAAAGGCTCGGCAAACAAGACGGCAAAAGGCACCACCACGGTTCCATTACGACTCAGAAAAACATATCACCATGTAAATCAAAGGCCCACGATGCCGCAGAACCAAAAAAAAAAGAAAACAAAGGCCAGGGAGGCGTCACATCGTGCATTAATCCCTGGAACCGGACACTTCCTATTTGGGAAAAGTATCCACTTCGCCCCGCATGCTATTGGACGGCCGGATGGGCACAAAACACTTGGCCATGCACGCCAACCCCTCTTTCTCCTCCGATTTCTGCTCCTAGATGAGCGGCGAGCTCGTTGAATGGACGGAGGATGCATCTCGCATCATGGGACGTGCCGTCGAGGCCGCACGGTTGCTGCGTGCTGGCAGCAGGAAGCAGAACAGTCGTCGCAGTCGTCGCAGTCTCCAGATTCGTCTCCCTCGTCAGGATCCGTCTCCCGCAGCTTTTTCCCCCCCCCTCCCCTTCACGCACACTCCCCTTGTCTTGCCTTCTCTTCTCTCCTCCTTCCTCGACCATCTTCCTCAGTCCTCTAGTTCGCCGAGCCGACACCGCCTCTGTCCGCATGCAGAATGCGACGTACGTACGCATGACCCTCGAGACTGTCGAGTGTGATGACTGTGATGAACCTGCTTTGCCGCCTGCTCTCGGGCTTCCGGGCGTAGCATTCATGTAAGTCGCGGTGACGCCTGACACGACGCAGCAGACGAGACAGCCAACGCATACAGGATACAGGATACATCATACAGGACATTGCATGGCGACATGGGCTGATGGACTGCACAGTGAGATGAACGGCCGAGAAGAAGAGGACCCCCTTGAGCTCGCTCCATGGCTGTGCTTTTGGATCTTCACCTTGACATGCGGTGTGTATTGCCGCCCGCCCTCTGCTTTCCCTTTCTTTCACTTCCCCTTGCTCTTATCCTGGCCCTGTCTTGCCCTGCCTTGCCTTGCTTTTCTCTTTCCCCTTGCCCTTGCCCTTTCCCTTGCCCTTCCCCTTCTCCTTCTCCTTCTACTTCCCCATTCCCTTCGCCTCCCCTCATCTCACCCCTTTCCCTTCTGTCGACCCCCCCCTCCCCCCCCCCTCCCGGCCTCATGCCGGCATGAGCACGGATGATAGACTCGATCATCTCTGCATCAGGTGTCCGTCGAAAATGCCTGTCACTTCTCGTAGGCCCTGGTTTCCGAAGACGGCATCAGGCCAGATGAGCATCCTGCAGTGGAGTCGATGGCAAACTACATACAATGTGTGCCTCATCCTGTCGGTTCCAGCGTGGGGTTTGCCCGGCAGGTGCGTACCTAGATACTTGAGGTAACGGTAATCTACTACCTACCTGTCTCCCCGCCCACCCAGGTATGATATCGCGGGGGCTATCAAACGTACCAGACACCGGACGGTGAGGTCCCGCATATAGCAGGCATCGATGTGCGGTGCTTTCCGGTCACGTCAGGGCATGTGGTGACTCGGGCTGGACCCGTTTGTGAATCGTCACTGTTGCAGCGGCTCGGCGGTCTGCTGAGGTGGTATTTCCACGCCTGATCAGACACCGTCAGACCAGCATAGTATTCTCTTGCTTTCCCCTTTTCTCCTTACTGCTCTGGCCTTCCTCCACCTCTTTGCCGAGGCGGTCAAAGGGCAGTCGAGGCCCTGCGAAGAAGACGTTTGTGTGATGCATGTCTTGTCTGCCTGCTGCCTGCTGCCTGCTGCCTGCCACCGCTGCCTGCCTGCCATTGCTACCTGACAATGCTTGCGGCTATAATCACTTCCATGTCCTATAGTCCTCTCTTTTTTTTTTCTGCTTTCTTTTTTCTTGTCCTTTGTCTTGCTCCCTGTGACGAGGCTGCAGGGAAGCCAGCAGCGTGACAGCAGCGTGACGGCCAAGTTTCACCAGACGCCAGGCCTCTTCCTGCCTTTGACTTGCGTCCGTCATGGTGGAACGCAGCTCTTGTCTCGCCTACTTCTCGCACGTCCGAGAGGGCATGGTCTTTCCCCATTCGTCTACTGCTACATGATACATGCCACATGCTACATCCTACATGCCTACATGCCTACATAATTGACTCAGTCACATGTCCAATCTCCCAGGATGTCACACTCAGGATAGAGCAAAGAATGTCCATACGTCCGTACGTACGCAGCCATGGCTGTAGAAAACCCTGGTTCGCAAATCAGTCTCTTGCCGTCCTTTGCAGCCCTACGACCGGCGTAAACTCCGTGCGACCATCGAATTGGGGCCGCGATTCATTATTCTAGATACATTACATATACGTACGTGCGTACGCACGTACCTACGCACGTATGTACTGTACAATTACGCAAGTACATGGGTTCATATATGTATATATGCGTACACATATGCGTCAGCAGATGAACTACCAAACATGCAGCTACTCGTTTGATGTGACCAGCGGAAACAAATGGCACATGACCCATGACCGGCATACAAAACACGGGATTGGACAAGCCATACACGCGTCGTGATCAGACCAGAAAACGAAAGTGCGAGGGGGCGTTTGTTTTTTGTTTTTCTTGTGCCGTCACAGATATAAACGGCCAGAATAGGACTGTTACATTCTCAACGGAGCGGAGGACTTTGTTTCTGCGTCTGCACTGATACCTGATCTTGGGGCAGTGTATGAATCCAGATCTTGGTATTCTCTTATTTTCCTTCCTCCACTCGGACTGATGGTTGCGTCATCAAAGACGACACAGGACGCGAGACACAAGACAAACTTGAGCCTGATACCTTATCTGGAATTCTCGTTTCGGGGCAAGACACAAGGCTCGTGCTGTACATGTAGCTTCATTCCATATGTATCGTGTCCGTTTTTTCTCCTTTGCATTTCTTTGTCTTTCGTTTTTTTTTTTGTTTTTTTTTTAAAAAAGAAAGAGAAAAGAGACCCGCTGCTGAAGTAGTCTCTACTATTCACCGCTGGACTGGAAAGGGTGGTACTCTAGAGGAACAAGCATGTTGACGCCGCAAAATGGTCCTGCATGACAGCCTCGTATCGTACACGCGTATGTGCATTCTCAGGAGAGTGGCGATGAGCGGTTTCTCAAACAAGAAAAAGCACCTTCTGGAAAGAGAGAGGAACTGAAAGGAGATGTGCAAGATGGGGAACGGAAAATCATAGAACAAAACTGCTGCTTCTGTACTTTTTCTGCGTGTGCTGGCTCGCGGCAGATGGGGTTTGTCAAGGACGCATGGTCCGCTGCGTAGATGTATTTCGTGTCGAGACCGGCTTAAGAGTCTATATGCGTGTGTTCTGAGTGGTGAGTGGTCTGAGCGTGTTGTAATATGACTTGTTGTCTGTGGTCCGCATCTTGGGGCGCGGACGAGGCGTTCTGCGGCCGTGTTACTGGCTCATTACGTGCGCGTGACGTTCTTGACATGACAACGGTTATTCTATATTGATCTGAGGCCTTTCGCATTCTCAGTCCTCTCTATCTATCTATCTATCTATCTATCTATCTTTCGCTTGAGGCGGGAAAAAAAAAGGGACGAATATCGTAGGGAATGTAAACAGAATTGGGAAACAGGGTAGTCATAGTTTGTCGAGCAGAAGCGATGGTTGGTGGATGAGGCTGATGAGTAGCATATAGAAAAAAATCACGAAAATCATGAGGGACTTTCGAATGCCAGTTTCTGTTGATTCTTCGTTTTCATCACAACACGTTTTATGGAGGTGCTCTTGAACTTTGATGGCAAGAACTCCCTTTGCTACAGCTGTTGTATGACAGTGCGACACGGACTGCCCGTAGACCTTTCACATCAATGACGAAGATGGAGGATTATAGGCTCATGAATGATTTCACCTACTGCCAGAAACAGGCAGATGTTGTCGACTTCTGGAAAACAAACTGCATGGCAATATTTCCGTCTGCTTCCGACGCAGGCGCTGCAGGGTAGCCTACAGTGCTGGCTCGCTGACTAATGACTCACCAGCCGCCCACAGACGTGGTGCACCGCCACTACCCATCAAGACTAGGACTAGCACTTCTGATCTCATATGTGGCGTTCAATCATGACACTTCTATCTCTTCGAATAACGACAACGCAACGGCCCTCGCAACGGGATTCCTCAAACGACGACCGTTGCCAACGCACGGGACTGTGGGGCGTTTCCATCAGTTCTACTTCTCCCTCTTTCAGCAATCGTATTGTGAGCCCGTCCAACAGGCGCCGGCTGGGCTTTTTCCAAAGTCCTTGTTCGCTCGAATTAGCGGAAAGGCCGTCCCCCGTCGCGACACCTCGGCATGAAAAGGGAGGACAAAATACTTTCGATCCCGCCCTCCTTTCTCTCGAGAATACGGCCAGCATTATTGGATACGAAAATCAGCGATCCAGTTGAATAGGAGGTTTTTTTTAAAAAAAAAGAAAAGAAAAAAGAAAGAAAGAAAGAATCGCCTCCATGACGACGAACTTCTGGACAGGATGATCATGGTTGTACTGCTCTGGCTATGCGCCTCGTTGCCATGGCTGACAACGTCAATGAGGATGGACCGGCTCGCGCAGCTGAGGCAGGACACAGTGGACATGTTTTATCACGGCTTCAGCAACTACATGAAGCATGCATTTCCAGAAGACGAGGTATGAGAGCAAACCATAAAGGGGGAGAAGAAGAAGATCTTTTAAAGAAAAAAGCCCGACCCAAGCTTCGGAATGATGACTATGGGGAACAAAAACGACTGACGGTTCTTTATTCGCGAGAGGGGTGTGTTTTCCTGCTGCAACTCCCCCTTTTGTTTTTGTTACCAATTTCTTTTTCCATCTTTAGCTTCGACCTCTTACTTGCGGTGCCCTGACTCGGGATCGCGACGATCCTTCGCGGATCGAACTAAACGACGCGCTGGGGAACTATTCACTTACCCTGATCGATAGTTTATCGACACTGGCGATCCTGGCTGGAGGGCCGCAGGAAGGCTCTTATACCGGACCACGGGCGCTCAGGGATTTCCAGGATGGAATTGCTCAGTTCGTTGCGTACTATGGCGACGGACGACGTGGACCGTCTGGAGAGGGTTCGCGCGCGAGAGGATTCGACCTCGATAGCAAGGTGCAGGTTTTTGAAACTGTCATTCGAGGGCTCGGTGGTCTCCTGAGCGCGCATCTGTTCGCCGTGGGGGAGTTGCCCATCCTGGGCTACGACCCGAAGCCGATGCCAGGGTATCAAAAGGGCACGCCCGACGACGACGATGACGACGATGAAGATGACGCGCTCGAACTCGCGCCCATTCTCTGGCCGAACGGGCTGCGTTATGATGGTCAGCTTCTGAGGCTTGCGCTGGATCTCGCAGAGAGGCTGTTGCCGGCCTTTTACACAAAGACGGGTATTCCGTATCCGAGGGTGAATCTGAGGACCGGCATCCCGTTTTACGTCAACTCTCCCCTAAACGAGGGCTCGGATGATGTTCACGACGCGCACGACGGGCGCCAGTTCGACCGGCCGGAAATCACCGAGACCTGCAGCGCCGGAGCGGGTAGCCTGACGTTGGAATTCACCGTCCTGAGTCGCCTGACCGGTGATGTACGGTTCGAGCATGCGGCGAAGCGGTCATTTTGGGAAGTCTGGCGAAGGAGAAGTGAGATCGGATTGATCGGCAACGGCATAGATGCTGAGCAGGGACTGTGGATTGGTCCTCATTCTGGCATTGGTGCTGGCATGGACAGTTTCTTCGAGTATGCCTTTAAGAGCCACGTGCTCCTATCCGGGCAAGACACGCCCAATGTCACAAGCACGAGATTCAGGAAACAAAGCACGACGGCGACGACGACGGCGACAAAAAAGACCTGGCTGGATCCCAATTCGCTTCACGATCCTCTACCGCGCGAAATGCACTCATCAGATGCATTCTTGCAAGCCTGGAACGAGGCACATGCATCCGTCAAACGCCATATTTACACCGACAGGAGCCACTACCCGTACTACTCCAACTCGCACCGCGCCACGGGCCAGCCATACACCATGTGGATTGACAGCCTGGGCGCCTTCTACCCAGGTCTTCTCGCCCTTGCTGGGGAGGTAGAAGAGGCCATCGAGGCCAATCTCGTCTACACGGCCCTGTGGACGCGGTATTCTGCTCTGCCGGAGAGGTGGTCCATCCGAGAGAACAATGTCGAGCCCGGAATTGGATGGTGGCCTGGTCGGCCCGAGTTCATCGAATCTACGTATCACATCTATCGCGCGACGCAGGATCCGTGGTATCTCCACGTGGGCGAAATGGTTCTCCAGGACATTCGACGTCGTTGCTACGCGCCTTGTGGCTGGGCGGGCTTGCAAGACGTTCGCACGGGCGAGAGACAGAACCGCATGGAGAGCTTTTTCCTGGGCGAAACGACAAAGTACATGTATCTGTTGTTCGATGTGGACCATCCCCTGAACAAGTTGGACGCCGCGTATGTTTTTACCACGGAGGGACATCCTCTCATCATTCCTGGTAGCAAGAAGAGGAAGAGGAAGAAGACAATGAAGACGAAGACGGGGACGGAGAAGAAGCAGAAGCAGAAGCAGAGCAGTCACGATGCCAGTCAGGCGACGCAACAAGAAGAAAGTGGCGTCCTGTATGACAACAGCCAAGACTTTATAAACACATGCCCGGCGCCTCCCGTGGTAGAAGAGCCCTTGACTGGCTCCTCCACGGCCTCCAGAAGGGATCTCTTTGACGTCTCGCGTTTCACCAACCTCTACAACACGCCCAATATCCACGGGCCAATGCAACAAGTCATCGTGCGCGACGAGGTAAAGAACCGTCTCGTCACCAAGTATCGCCCCATGTACAACCACACCCTCTTCCCCTGGACGCTACCGCCGACAATGCTCCCATCCAACGGAACGTGCGCGGCGCCACCCCGGCGCATCATCTCGGCCATTGAGTTCCCTGCCTCGGACGCCGCGAGCTCTCTCATGTCGCGCTTCGGCACATCCCTCGTCTGGCACAGCTACGTCGGACCAACGGTCAAGAGCCTCGAGGGCCTACGACTGCAGCTCGAGCGAGAGTTGAGCGCCCGCCACGACGACTACGTCTGGAAGATTACACACGCGGGCAACACGCAGCTCGGGCGACACGAGACGGTGTTTTTCCACGGCGAGCACGTCCGAAATATGCGCGATGAGGCTTTTACGGTGCTGCGACGCAAAGACGCGGTGGATATTCATCTTCTTGTCGATGTTGAACCTCTGCCCCCGGCCAAATCCTCGGGCAACAACAACAACAGCTCTCCCGGACCCGACGTTGACGACATGCCCGGACATAACACCAGTCTCTCCTCCTCCTCCTCGTCGCCACGCCTCCTCACAACAACCGACAATGTTGATGTCGACGACAGAAAGGACCCGGACCACCCATCCCTCCACGCCATCCCCCCCGAGTCCCTCCTCAAACACCTCTTCCGCGCCGTCACCTCCGTCTTTGACCCCTCAGCGACCACACCTTCCGAAACCCAGTCGCCGTCTGTCCTTCCTCCTCCAACCGACTTTCACGCCTGGCAAGCCTTCTGCTCGGTCGGACCAGGCTCCCACCCCCTCCCCGCCGTCCTCGACAGCCCCCTCCCCGACGGCCCCGGCTACGACGTCCAAGATCCCACCTCCCACCTCCCCTGGACCAAGATCCATCTCGCCGGCCAAGCCTGCCACGAAACACTCCCCGGCTCGGCACCCCGCGAAAACCAAGTCATTGTTCTCCGCAGAGGCGGCTGCTCCTTCAGCCAAAAGCTCAACAACATCCCTTCTTTCATTCCCCAGCCAAACTCCCTGCAACTCGTCATTGTCGTAGACGAGGACGACGACGATGAGGCCCCCTTTGAATATCAGTCCGAGTCCGATCCGCTGCCCCGCCCGCTCCTCGAAGTAGAGCAGCTCACACCAGCGGGCATGAAGAGACTGCACGGTATTCCCCTCGTGCTGATGCGAGTCGGCCGCGGCGACTACGACTTGTTCGGACGGGCGCTGGGAGTCGGACTGAGGAGGAAGTACTCGATTCGGAGTCAGGGGCTTGTGATTGAAAATGCAGTTGTTCTGTGATGTATTTTTTTCTTGTCATTGAAAATGCAGTTGTGTGATGCATTTTTTTCTCCCTCTATCAAACTCTTCTTTCCATAGGTTTTATGTCACAAAATGGAAAAACACATTCTTTTTTGGGTTCTTTTTTTAAAAAAAAAGGGGGAGAACATTCTCATGGTCGTTCATCTCGTTTTCTAATTGAAATACGGCAATATACCTTCATCAGATCTGTAGTCGCGTGCAATTCCATGGCACGAGATGGGTGGCTCGCATTTCATGTTTCGACTTTTTTTCTTTTCCCTGCGGAACCAAAAGCACATGTTTATCTGCTTTATATATCTCCATGAAGGCAACATGCTACTGCAGCAAGAGCGATGGCAATTGCTTTATTTGTTTAGAAATACCTTTTTCTCTTCTTAAAGTGGTTTAGAAAACATCTTTTTCTCTTCTTAAAGTAATTTGCTTATTTGCTATGCTCGCAGGAGTCCTTGTATTCAACTATTTTCTTATTTACGTATGAATCTGCTTCATATACCTCTATGGAGGCAACATATTACTGCAGCAAGAGCGATAGCAATTGCTTTGTTTATTTAGAAATACCTTTTTCTCTTCTTAAAGTGATTCGGAAAACACCTTTTTCTCTCTTCAAGTGATTTCCTCATTTACTATGTTCGCAGGAGTCCTTATGTTCAACTATTTTTTATTTATTCTTTTTGCACTTTTGTTCCCTCGCAAAAACGATCATGTCTATAAGTTCCTTGAATCCAAAAGACAGTCGCAAAAATGTGCCAAGCTAAAAAGAGCCAGTCTGTAGACAAAAAAGAAAAGGAAAACAACATTGTAGAAGACTTTTTGACGTATAAAACGGACAAAAAAACAAGAAGAAGAAAAGATTGCCACGAAAACGTCCGCGGTGAAATGTCGACAGCGACGACCATGCTTTTGAAATCCACTAGTATTGAGGCATTTATTCAAATTGAAGCAAAATGCTTGTAGGGGCGGTGCCTAGCTTGTCCCGGCCCTTGAGAACAGAAATCTCGAGGATGAACAAATAGCCCATGACTTGGCCCTTGAGCTGGGTGACAAGATCGGCAGCCGCTTTTGCCGAGCCACCTGTGTGATTTCGCACCCCCATGTCAGCGGAGTTCCTCTGGAGGGCGGCAAAGGTTGGGGAAAGGCTTACCAGTAGCGATTATGTCGTCGACAATGAGAACTTTTTGTCCCTCCTTGATGGCGTCTTGCTGCATCTGGAACATGTCCTTGCCGTATTCCTTGATGTACTCGGCCGTGACACATGGACCAGGCAGCTTGCCCTGCTTCCGAACGGCAGCGAATCCGGCGCCGAGGCGCAAGGCCAGACCAGGACCAAAGAGGAAACCACGGGCGTCGAGCCCAACAATGACATCAGGCTTGGAATCGCCAAAGGTCTGGGCAATCTGCATTTCGAGGGCGGAGAGGAGAGTGGCGTGGGCGTCGATGTTGGCGAACAAGGGCATGATGTCAATGAAATCGATGCCCGGGATGGGAAAGTCGGGAAACTGGCGGAGGTGACTGCGCAAGCTCATCTTAGCACTGGCGAGTTGGGCGGTGGTGGAGGCGGGGGCGGAGGGCTGTCGTCGCGAAGCATCATCCTGGGCGGCGGATGCAGAGGTTGTGTGAAGAGAGGACGACAAGTCTGAGGAGGGTTCGGTCATTTTGAGGCGGGGGAGGAGGAGAGGATAATGGAGGGGGTAATATAGCAGGTAGATGGATGACTGAGGTAGATGTTTTTTTTTATTTTTTATTTTTTTTTTATTTTTTGCGAAGAGAGAGGATATGGGAGAAGAGGGAGCAGATGCGGAGTGGTGGATTGGGCAAAGTGACGCATCGGAACGAGTGCAAAAGGCGCGTGAATTTTTGGCGGACAGGTGGTGGAGGCCATGACGGCTGGCTGGCTGGCTGGCTGGCTAATGGGGTGGATGCACCGACAGGCACGGCAGGCACGACCAAGGGCGCTTGGGCAAGTACCAGACTTGTCAGCGACGGCGCACGGCGACTGGGATTTGAGGTGGCCACGGCGGACATGCGGTGGCCTGTGGCGGCCTGTGGTGGCATGTAGTGCAGACAGATAGCGGTCGCCGCCAGAGGCACTGGGGCAGGTGGGTACTTGGGTGGTACAAAGGGTGCAGAGGCACAAACAACGCGGAAGTGAAGGAGGGGAGGGGGCACTCACTCCTTCCTCGAGCAGGAAAGAACGACCCCAACGCGGGCAAAGGCAGACACGGAGGCAGCACGGTCGAGAGGCAATCACAGCCAGCGAGCGTCGGGCTTCTTGTCCGCCGTTGCACGTCTGAGCCGATACATCCCGCTGGCCTCTGGCCTCTGGGCTCTGGTCTCTGGCCTCTGGCCTCTTGCACAGCGCCAGGCCGCCGGCGGGGTGCATGCGGGGTGCATGCAACAGAAGGACGCTGGAAGCGGACGACAGACACTCGCAGACTCGCAGACACTGGTCGTCAAACAAAGGGCGCGCGGCGGCGCGACGCAGCCCGTGCTCGGCCCGCTTCCCCAGCGCCTCTGTACTACAACATGCCTCGCGCCATTTCTCCGCCACCTGCCACCTGCCACCTGCCAATGCCACCTGCCGCCAGCCGCCAGCCGCCTGTTCCTGACAAGGTCATGTCTGAACTTTAAAATTTCGACATCCTCACCGGCTAGTCTTGTTTCTTCTGCTTATTTTTAAAGAAAAAAATCTTTTTTTTTCTTTCTTTCCTCTCCCTGTTCTTCTACTCAACATCGCAAACAGCGGTGACCCATTTACACATGTTTGTCCAGAATCCGATGGCCTCCTGTGTCATATCACAAGTCGTCCACGAGCTCCACCTGGCCGTCTCGTGTCTCCTCCGGCCACGCGCAGCCACTTAAATAAAAAAAAAAAAAAAAAAAAAAAAAAAAAAAAACAGATGAACCAAACAAGGCACACCCAGGATAATACAACTCTGCCCGCCCGTACGTCCGTCTCCGCCCCTTAACATAACCAGGTAGGTTAGGGCCTGGCCATCTGGCCCACGAGGCATTTTCACCGCAACCGGTGACGGGCCGTCGGGACTCGGGACGCGGGGGGGAGCAGCAGAGCGTTTTGCAATGGATTGCCGATCCGACCTCGCCTACGCCCTGCGGCTATTGCCGATCAACTTTTTTTTGCCTTGGGTCTGTCTCGTGTCATTTTCAACACCGTCGAATCGCGCGCTTACATGACTGGCCTTGTCTTACATAATAATACTTTGGATGTACATGTGCATGCACACACGCGCGTAACAGAAAACGCATGCCCCTACGTTTCAGTCAGGCAGCCAACAGGACGCGAGTGCCGAGACGGTGATTGATATTGGACGCCACCGACAATTTCAAACCCCATATAAGAAAAGAAAAATGCAGAGTGGGGGGGGGTCCGAACCTAGGTGTAAACACATGCAAATATGAGGGGGGGGGGACGAAAATACATCAAAATCAATAATAACCACCAAATACCAAACAGTCCAGGCATTTGCAAGAAAAATCACAACAATCCTATCAACATTCTGTTTCACAAACAAAACTTCATACAAGTCCATGCCTTTTTTTTTCCTTCTCTTCATCCATATACATGCCCCCAATCCCGAAACCAGCTTTTTCTCCCCTTCCCCAAAAAAACATGGAAAATAAATAGTAAATAGTAAATAAATAAACGGTGTGCATGCATTACATACATACATGCAAGTCGTGTCGTGTCGTGTCGTGCGCGCGTGCGCGTACGACTGCACCGACAAACGAAGATGGGACGGGAAATGGCACGGGAAATGACATGGGATGGAATGGAGCAGCGCGGTGGCACAGCCCGGATGCCGGATGCTGAGTGCCTGGTAGTACGAGACGGTGCCAAACGCAACAAGACCTCTTGGCATCAGAATCCGGTCAGAGATCAGAGACGCCTTCTTTGTTTTCTCTCTTTTCTCTTCCCCCCCCCTTTTTTTTTATTGTTTTATCCACTAAAAACGTGCACTTTTTCGGGTCCTCGTTTGTTTTCCTTGATAGTCGTTGCCCGTGACTTTTTTGTTTGCTTTGTCTTGACTTTTTTTTTTTTCCTTTTTTTTCCTTCTTTTTCTGAACTACTCTCATTTTTGACGCCGCGGGAGGCTTCTACCGCTCATACTACGGTCGACGGTCATGTTTTTTGTTTTGTTTGTTTTTTTTATAAAAAAAGGGGGGGAGGGGGGAAGCCGGCTGTTGATTCATGACACGAGCTACTCCCCACGTGCGTCCTTGTTCATGACATGTGTCCTACCGAGTCTATATACAGTCAGGCCAGCAATCAAAAACTTCACTTATCCAACAGCCAACGAGAGAGGTATCTAATGCTAATGCTCACGAAGAAAGAAATGACCCAAGAATAAACGATGGACAGAACAGAGAATTGGGTGTTGCCCAATTTTCCGTCAAGACAAGGAAAAAAAGTACAAAAAGATAAAAGGTTAAAACAAGATAGGCCAAAAACGTGGCTGAGCCGTCTATCTATATTTTCCAATCTAGAAACACTCAAAGACAAAAGAAAAAGACAAAACAAGAGACAGAGGGTCATCCAGCACACATAAATCCAACGCGTGCAAGACCCCCATCCAAGTATACAGCATTACACGCCCCATTGCTGTATAGTTATGCTCTCGTGAATTCACCGTTATTTTTTTTGAACACAGTGTTGGGCAAAAAAAGAACGAAAAAAAACCGCGGGGATGGGGACGGAAAAAATAAGGGGGCGGGCGTCTTTTGCTGCTTCCCCGGCATGGTGGCTTGCATGTTTTGTGACACAGCTGATGAAGAGCAAGTCGTAAAAAATGTGCGTGGGCTACCATGCAAGTGCGTAACGCCTCTCATCGAAACTGGAGCCGGATTATGGAAAAGAGCATGTTTTGTAGAACGTGCAGCATAACCGCCACGCAGGTAGGCAATAGTTCTGGCCACACCGTAAAGTCCAATTTTCCCTCCAGGCCGACGTCGACATTGAAGGACAGCTTGATGAGGAGCCGAACTGCACAACTGGCCACCAGCTCGCACGCCCAAGTTACCGAGGACGCCCAAAAGGTCAATTGGAAGTCGTACGGCTCATCGTCGCGGTCAAATGCGAAATGAGGATACACGGCTTTGTTGGCACCGTAGTGCAGGACAGCAACACTGCCTAAAAAGGTTGCCATGGACGTGTTCTCGGCAAGGAATCGAATAAAGACGTTTCGCGTTTGGATCTTTTGGTATGAGCCATAGCTCAGTCCGTTCATCCCGAGGACTGTGAGAAGACGATGCACGAAACGCGTCATCATGATGGGTGTCAAAACGACCAGGGACGTGGATGAGAGGATTTGCAAAATCACAAACTCTTGCGGAGTGCGAAGTCGGGCATACAAGGCGCGAACGTAAGTCTGGTAGGTCAACGTAAAATAGCTGTCACAGACCCGTGTTAGTTTCGAAAGATGATACTCTTGTTACGAAAACTTTTGGCACCATATTGAGGTAAAACTTGAGAAGAAAAGTGACAGAGAAAAGGGGCAAGACTGAAAAGGAGGTGGGCGCTATCACTCTAGGCTTCAAGGAAGAGAAAAAAAAAGGGGACGGGGAGAAGAAAACCTACAGCTTAAAGACCCAACTCAAGGGGTAGCTTCCGACTCGCTCGCCTTCCCGCATACCCAAAACCCAGCCTGTCACAGCATCCAACAGGTGCACTGTTGCAACCCATCCGTATACGTACACGACCGTCTCCAAGTTGCTGTGCGGCAAAGTGCGGAGGTATAGCTCGGCATATGCCTCTCCAATCACATACACCATCAGGCCAACAACTAGGGCGACGCAGAACCACAAGAACCGAACAAAACTAGAGGGTAACCATCGCCGTCTCATGGCCACCCTCTGGCCACGTGGCGGCAGCGCGTGTATGTGCAGTACGTCGACTTCCTCACCCGCAAAGGGGAAGTGATGGCGCCTACGCCGGTCCCGTCTTGCCGAAAAGCTGTCAGGTTCACCAGTCCACCAGGCTGTGGTAAATATTCGCTGTGTCTCCGATAATGAGTGTCGAAGGCCAATATGTCTTTCGTTCGTCATGAGAATAAGAAAGGCAACTGCCACTGGGGTGGCCATGATGATGAAAGTCCACGAGATCCAAGATGTGTTATAATTAGTGAGGAAGCGGGTTTCGGGAAAATAGTAGATCGGGATAGGAACAGCAATTGACAGGATGGCGATGAGAGAGACTGTAACTGGGAATCCCAGAACCTGCGGCCACCAATTGAAGTTGTATAAGTTGAAGACCTTGGTTATCCATATAAGAGCTGTAAGATTGTAAAAGCCGTAGTAAACGAAAAGGAAGAACCAAAAGTTTACTTGTACGCGCGCTTCACCGCGGCCAGGCGTGTTGTGGTCATAACCAGGCTCCTCTGGGGGGGAATCATGATTGGGCCCCTTTTCATGGCCGGGTAAAGGATATTGAGGAAAGGGGATGGCACACCAGGCGACGGCCTGCAGTCCTTGCAGTCAGTAACACATTGACGCACGATGACCATGTACTCGACAGACTCTCAAGAAGACGATAGGACAGCCGAGGTTGAACACCGATGGCACATATGCCGGGCCACGCACGGCATGGTAGGCACGGCGAGAAGCGTCAAACGAGAAGGGGGTAAAGCAAGGCCGAGGGAAGAAAAGGGAGTAAAAAGAAACGCACCAAAGCAGCTGGAAGGAAAACCAATAGCCCATATCTAGTCCACCACCGGTCCACCATTCTCTTGACGGCAGTCTGCTTCGGATGCACCCACAAATCTATAATCCATCTTCGCCAGAATTTCCGACCACGCCAAGCATCTTCATCGTCGTCATAATTGTCATCATCATTATTATCATCGCCTATGGCATCGTTATCGTCGTCATCATTATTCAGTAGTCGAGAGGCTACCAGAGCCCCGTATCCAACATGAACGCTGCCTCTCCCATCTCCCGTCACGGAGGAAAAGCGGTCGGAAAGCAGACCAAGTTGGCTGGACCTGCGACGGGACAGGCTATGTTGGGGAGGAACAGCACGAAAACGGCCGAGCAAAGGAGCGGTGTCGTTGGGTCGAATGCGAGACTCTGTGCCTTGAGTAAATTGGAAGAAGCTGGGCATTTGAGCAATGGACGGTAGCGTTTGTGGCCGGATTCTTGCGGAAAGCGTCTTGGGATATTCGAGAAAAGGGGGAGGCGGGCGGGAGGCCGGAGAGGGACGGTGCACTGGTATTTTAAAATCCGTTCATCCGGGGGCGCATTTCGCAAGAGCTTCGAGGCCTGCTTCGAGGCACTGAGTTCCGGTCGAGGCTCGATGCTCGATACTCGATGGATGACGGGTGATGGTTGATGGGTTTTGACGAGATTGACAAGGTTCAATGTTGGGCAATGACAAGGCTGAGGGATCAATGTGCCGAACGACCGGCCAGCCAGACGGTTGGCCGGGATGCAGACAGCCTGGCAGGCCCCATCAGCAGGCAGGCCAGGCAGGCAGGCAGGAGGCAGGCACAAGCAGGGAGAGAGACATGGAAGGGCACATGGGAGCAAAAGGAGCGTGCATGCGGGAGCCGCGAGCTTTCGCGACGCGCAGCAAGTCTGCTGGAGAGATTGATCGGCGCACGGCAGTTGTGGATCGTGTGAGCGGGTCCAACCGCGCCAAGGATCTGCCCGGCGAATCAGTGCGGCATCATGACGATAAATGGAGGTGGTGCTTCAGCCGTCTACACTCATCGTGTCTGAGCATGGTCGCAGAGAGAGTCCGTAAGAGAAGGTCTCTCGAATGGAGCCAGTTGACGCGCTAGAATATAAGCAAGTTCATAAAATAATGTGCATAACATAAGTTTAATAAATGTATATATATATATTCTTTTCCCCCAAAAAAAGGTATTCTTTTTATTGCCGAATAGCTAGGTCCCTAGGCTAATCGAGAAAATATATTCAAAGATACTTCCTGTTGCGCAAATTCAAGGCCACACACGGCAAGTTCCTACTCCAGCCGCTTCCACGTCTCCTTTCACAGTCCGGTCCCGACTACGGTCTTCATTCTCCATTCCAACTTTCCACTTTCTGCTTTCCACTTTTGAATTCTCCCTTGCGGTGAGAGTGAGCACAACGCAGCATTTCTCATTCCCCTCAATCCTACCCCATCTCGGTTCCAACATCGTCGGAAAGCTCATCTAGAATATCCGATCCCTCATCGCATCCATCGTTATAGTCGTCAGCCGAGTTCTCCGCAGACGCATCCTCCTCGGACCCAGCACCCTCACGACGTCGACCTAGCTCTGGCGCCTCCTCGTTTTCCCCTTTTTCCACCAAGATGCCGCCACCGCCGCCGCCGCCACTGCCAGCTTGGATAATGTCATCTGTAAACGCGACAGTCTTGGTCGAGACGGCCTTATAGGTCGGCAAGGCCGGCTCCAGCACATCTCCGCTCCATGGCTTGCACTCCTTTACATGCTCACCACAGCGCAGACAGGTCCAGCCCTCGCCCTCTTCGCGCTCAAGCCGTGTGGCCAGGCATACGAAGCAATAAATACATCCGCAGGGAATCGTCTCGTACGGATTCGTGACGTCGGTTTGCGCAGAGCCAATCACGCCGCTCGAGGCGGCCGCGGCGGCCATAATCTCCGTCTCAGTCGTGGCCGAGTCGTTTTGGTCCTGGTAGCATATGGCGCAGGTCCGTTCTGGGAGGAAGCCATACTCGCCGGTGGCCGCGTGGTCTTCTTGTCCACTTGTGGTGATGATTCCTTTGGCCTTTCTCCATGATCGACTCAGCCAGCGTCGCCATTTATTGATTCCAATCAGTGGTAGAGCGAATAATAGAAACTCGGTGAATGCGTGCCAGACGAGCTGTCGGTTGAGGTATTCGAATGAGACCTCCCGGCTCACCTGGCTTGTGGGTGGAGCCAGTCGCATCCTCAGGATTCTGTCCAGCAGTGTCCTGTAGCGGCCATGCAACAGGAAGACCAGAAACGAAGCCAAGGCGGCGGTGGAGTGAATGGTCGTCAGTCGTGATGTCCAGCGAGAAAGTTGACGAATGCGGGGGCTCGGCAGACGGTCATAGCCGTCATCCTGTTCCAGCAGCCAGTCTTCCCACCTGGTCCAGGCGTATTTCCCAAACACAGTCACGAAACCGTATAATGATTTTTGCAGACGGGACGGTGGTGTCAGGACCGGTCCCGGTTGTCTCGCATCGGTGTATTTTAGATTTTGCAGCGCCGCGCCATAGGTCGCATCGTGATCCCATACAGTGAGCTTGAAGAGAAGGGCTCTCAGGGCCAGCATGATCTCGGCCGACCATTCGTCCTGTAGATGCCCTCCAGCAAAGTACTTGGTAGCCTCGGCCACCTGTCCCTTGAGCAGATCGACCAGTTCTTCATCGAGGAGCTCCGCGTCCACCTGCGCGACTCGAAATGCAGGCCGTGTGCCCTCTCGCGAGGACACGGCATCCCATGCCGATGAGAGTCTGTTGAGAGGGGAGGGCAAACGTTGTAGCTGCGAGCGGACACGAGACGTCTCCCGCCGCGCAGAGAGACTGGCTGAGAGTTCCGCTTCGCGCGCCTGCCGCCGGGCAGCGACGCGACGCTGCGCTTGTATGAAGCTCGAATCGGTCATCGGTGCGGCATCGGCATCGGCATCGACATCGGACCCAGGACGAAGCGGGCTCAGCCGAGGACAGAGACTGCGGAGTCCACGAGTCCAGAATCGATTCAGGGCGTCGTCGCGCTTTCGACGTTGTGTCCGGTCTGGTGGTTTTGGTTTGGGTTTGGGTTTGAATTTCATCATTCTTGGTAACGACGAGCCGAGGCATCGCTTGCCCCACATGCGCCGTCGACCTTGGGTACCTAGGTACTTGGTTCATGCTGAAATTGGGAGCACAGACAGACAGCATGATCAATCAGGACAAATTACACACATCTTTCCCATAAACCAATCTATATAGCCAAGCACAAACACAACAAATCTACAGGCAGAAACCCCCCCTTCCTCCAATGCCCAAACAACGCTTACGTACTTTACCCAAGTCCAAAAAACTACACCCAAGAAAATCTCAAGCAACCTACAGTGTACACCCTCTTCTATCTTCTCCATCAAACAAATTCTCCCAAGAACAATTCCAGTATAAGAACAGCAGATACTGTACAAATATACACGCGTATGTATAGAGTAAACACGACATACGCACATGCGAGCTTAAAAACAAAACGTACATTTTTGTGACAACATTATAAACGAAAAAAAAAAAAAGAAGAAGAAGAGAAAAGAAAACCCCAGATCCCACCATCTTATTTCCCTTTCCCTGCCTCGATTAGTTGATTCTGACGATTTTGAAGACCTGCAATCGTGTCCTTCACGCGATCGTCTTCCGCGGCACGGATCCTCTTCCTCGCGGCTTGTAGACGGTCTACGCCGCGGTCGATGGTCTCGATGTGGACCGACAGTGGGATGTGTGTGGAGGATATGCTGGATAGTTGAGGCTCTACGACGCGGTCTCGCAAGTCACCGAGATTGGCTTGGATGGATTCCAATTCGAGAATCAGGGCGCTGACTTGCTTCACTGCCGTCGAGCGCTGCGCATCCACCTGTTGGAGGAGAGATAGTTGTTGAGCGAGACTCTGTAGACGGCCCGAGTTGGCGCCGACGAGGGTCCAAAGACTCCAGAAGAGCTCTGTGCGGCGGAACGAGACGCTTGCCGAAGTGCGTGAGGTGATGTCGTATATGAGTTCGAGATGGTCTTCTGCTTTGGTAAGCAAGCGAAGGACGGCTTGTGCTTCGAGGATGAGAGATGAGATGCGTTGGGATACGAGGCTAGTGTGCTCAATGTACTTGTCGAGGATGATGCGTTCGCTGAACATGTCATGATCGGTGGGCTGGAAGGGATAGAAGATCCATTGCGTCCATTCGGCGACCGAGGTCAAACCGGTTTCGTCCGATTCTGGCGATAGGGAGTCGATAAAGCGTGATGTCCAGCGATTGATGCTGATGACCGCGTCCACTGCGGATCCAACGTGGGTGTTGAACTTTTGAAGGTCCGATGCCGCCTGTCTCGCCGTGTCAATGTATCCATCAAACTCGAGAACGAGCTCGTGCCGAGCCTGAATGTCACTGTTTCGAACGAGACTTCGCAAGTCCCTGACGGCAAGCTCGGAGCGTTTCATTTGGAGAGGCAGAGACACTCCCTCGGCGCTGTGCTCCAAGACTTGCTCGAACTTGGACTGCACCCCCATCAGGTCGTCAAACTCGACCGAATGACCAGCGTTCGTACCGGGTTCGCCAAAGTCGTCCGTGCTCTTGGGCGGGCAGAAGGGCAAGTTGAGAAGCGACAATCCGGGGACGCGACAGATGGGTGATACGGCTGAGTAAAGAGACCGTGTAGCCATGTTTTGCACAATGATGCCGCCGCCGAGAATAAGATACAAGGCGAGGAGAGCCCCCAGAGGATACTTGGCAAATCTAAGGGCGATAAAGACGATCTCGCCTGCCCAGACCAGGATCCTAAGCAAGGCTGACGGTAGAAGTGCTGCGACTCTGCCGCCAAACCCCGCCCAGTTACTCGTAGCGTGACCGCCCTCCTCTTTCCTTCTTTGATCAGGGTAAGCGTCGTCTAATGATATTCTTTTCCGGCGACTTCTTCTGTAAGATCTGTTGGCGGGACTTTCGGGGTCACGTCTCCTGATGAGATGTCCCTCGTCCTCATCCTCGCAGCTCGTGCTCATGCTCATGCCAAGAGGTCTGATGGTCCTTGAGCCGCCGCTGCTGATCCGTCTTGAGCCATCAATGTCAATTTCCATCAAAGGCATCCTAAACTGCGGATCTGGCGTTCGAACATCCATCTGTTGTCTGGGGCTGGTCGACGATACGAGACTCGGGCGAAAAGGTTCTCGCAGGATTACTTGATCGTCGTCCTGGTGCTTCACGAAATCCCCGATACTATCTTGAGACATGGACATGATTCCACGTGCGGAAGCTTGCGACGGCAAGCCAGACGAAGGCTGACCACTGGAAAGAGGAATGAGTCTGTCGTCAGCCTCATCTCCCGTGGAAGACTGCAAAATCGTCGTGTCAAAGCTGTCGTTTTCGCCTTCCACCATTCGCCACGATCCTTCGTCGGCTGGTAAAGACCCGTCTGCCTCCTCTGCCTGCAGTTGGGAGGAAGCCTCTGAAGCCTCTTCTGTGAGTCTTTTGAGTCGTCGACTGCTTCTCCGGGCCGAAGACATGTTTCGGTATAGCGCTTGGAATTTCTTTTGCGAATGAGCTTGGGCAAAGGGAGAAAGTGGCGATTGCGAATGTCGCGACTGCAAGGCTGTGCAAGTCGCGTTGCGGCTCACGCGCGCTGCAGATGCGTCTTGTCGTCTGTTTAGGGACTAGCGCGCGGTTCGTGTCCCGCCATCACTGAGTACCTCCCTACCCAGATACAATACGAAAGTACATGAGCATATTTGCATATGATTTGCAGCGGACACTAGGTTTACTGGTCCATTTACAGCCATGGCTAGCAAAGCTTGGCATGCGCTCCAACGTCGAAAGTTGTGTGAGACCACTTCATTGCAAACACAAATATTGGCATGTCTCAAGAACAAAGAGAGTTTGAAAAATAGCGTTTTAAGCTTTGATTTTTGAAACGACCACGCACGCATGCGCCGCCTTCGACACTGATGCACCTATTTTTTTTTATCCTCGTCTTACTCATATTTGCCTATTCCAATTCCAAACATCCAATCCGCCATTAATAGAACGAGATGGGTATTGAGATACAAAAAAGGGGGAAGAAAAAAAAGAAAGAACAAAAAAAGACATGTCTCGTCTGGCAACATGAGAATCTCCACTGGCCGCGTGTCGCGGGGTGACCATCCACGTCTAGAAGAGTAAAAAGGAAGAGAAAAGAAAAAGAATTTAAAAAAAAAAAAAAAAAACAGGCTTCGCTCTTCAACGCCTAGGGTCCCTTCTCCCAGTCCTTGTAATCTAGCCAGGAAATGCCCGCTACCCGCAGGTTCTAATGTCAACAGAAAATCCCAGAAGCGCCGATGCAATGCTAAATTGTTGCTCAATGTGTGAAAATCTTCAAAATGGCCAGTTCGTCATGATCATGTACGCTTTGACATCAAAATATCTGATGAGAGCTAGTTAAACCCTGGAAACGCCTTTGAGATCGCTCGCCTCACTAGTTATGTATTATTTTTAATTAGCAACTCTGACAGCGTGCATGGGTACGCCTGTGTGGCTGCTGCTATCTATAGGTAAAATATGCCGTTGGGCGAAAGGTGACTCACAGTTAGAACGGGATCGATCGGGATCGTCAAAGGGTGCGTTGTTATCCGCGATTTGTCGCATACGTTCTCGAGCAAAGGAGGATGGGCTCCCGCGCCTGTTTGGTGCAGTAGGGTTCATGCCGCGCTCTGCGTCCTCTGGATGAGTGGGAAGTACTCTCAGAGGCTTGGGCTTGAGCTTTCGTGGCCTCGCTTTGGTGGTAGCGGATGGCAGATTCACCACATCTGCAGAGTCTGGTGTGGCCGAATCTGATGATCGATCTGGATATGTCGATGAGTGACTGCCATTGTCAATCTCGATAGCTTTTGTAATTCCCTTGACATCCGACTCCTTCTTAGGGGACGTCAGCATCTGCATGGGAATGTTGTCAGTGTGGTCGGAGGATGGGCAGTCTGAATGAGATGAGCTGAAAAGCTTCTTGCCCCATGTCTTCAACTTTGTGTCTCCATCTTCAATGGAAAACTCGTCGAGGTCCACTCGTTCCCTTAATCGTCTCAGTGCTCGTTCTCGACGCACCATTCCATTGGTAATCCTCGGGCTGTACCCCCTGGGCAACATACAGTGCTTGCACGTCGGACACAATGAGCTATTCTGAATGAGGAATTCGTCGATGCATTCGGTATGAAATATATGTCCGCAGGGTAGTTCGCGTATGACGGTAAGTCTATGTTCAAAAGTAGCGAGACATATATGACAGTTTGGTTGATTGTTTGTGGCGGTTGTGCCACCGACGCCCATTAGCGTCGACCGCTTGCTCCGGATGCTGCGCACACTAGGAGCGGCCGGTGGCATTGCGTCAGATGGCATTTGGCCGTTGTCGCGACGTTTCTTTCGTCGTGTCTTCTTGGAGGCCGTTGATGTCGTTGTGCGCGAATGCGGGCTTGACGGCACGTCCAGCAGGTCAGGTTCCGCGTTGTAGGTGAATAATGGAAAATGTGCGACATGCGAGGCAGGGACCGTCACACGCTTGATGCCCATGGCCTCGAGATCAACTTCCCCACTCTGAACTCTTTTTTTCAACGAGTTGCGGTTTCGTCGTTGAATGAAGTGCATCGTAAGAGAAACGACGAAGATGACAAAGAGCAGTGCACCGACCACGATCAGGATGAAAGCCCACGTGGCCGGCGGATTGGAGGGCCTGTCCAGCGTAAGTTTGGTCCATATTCGCAAATATGCTGTCCAACGAATGTTGTAGAGTTGTCTTATTTCTTTGCCATGAGGAACTTCAGTAATTGCCCCCGAGTACAAGCTCAGTTGCTTGATGATCTTTTGTCCTTCTCGTCCAGGGATCGCGAAAATAGGAAAGTGGTGGTTGGATCGCCATGCGCCGCCGTCGCCGACATTCCACACCGGAGAGTCGCCTTCTTGTGGCTTGTTGGTGGAGTTGTTGGGTTTGTAGAAGATGAAGGCTTTGACAGGACCTTGTAAAGCCGAATTAAGATATGCCTGCGTGCAGTCGCTGCTGAACCAAGGGGCGATAGCAATGAGGTTGAAATTTGCCGGTGGCAAGTCTTTTCGGCGAGTGACATTCCGCGGAAGCGAATCATATTGTTGCACGTCACAGGATGGGACCGATGTGATGTCGGGGACGAAGAGGAGGCCTTGAATTGAGCTGTCGAAGACGCCAGTATTTCCGGTCGATAGTGTAGTCAAGTTCTTATCAATGGTTTGTTCGTATGCCAGTTGACTCTGTGCAGGGTCCAGATGTCAGCACTACTGCGGCCGACATGGCGCCGCACGACGGCACGAGACCACGATGCGACGAGGATTGCAGTTTCAAGAGAGGAGAACCGGCACATACCGTCTGTTGCGAAAGATTTTTGGATATTGTCGAAGCAATGGTCCCCTCTCCATTCCAACCTGGGTTGCTGAACAGAAAGCTGTGGCGCGGTCAGCTATGGTCGGTTATCACCTTGACACGGGTGCCAATATTGTTGCAAGTTGGCGAGGAGATGTTGAGGAGGTTCGAACAGCATACATGTTGTTTTGAAGGTCTGTGAGTGCTAAGCCAACGAATATGTTAGCAGATGACAAGCGCCGCAGTGAAAAGGACTCTTGTCGTGCAATTGGGGTCTGGATGGAGGAGAGAGTCGGGAGCCCAAAGAGCGAGTTTCCACAGGCGACATACACATTCTGTCTTTCACCTCATGCTTCGTTTTGAATGGAAAGCGAATGACATTGCGGGCGGCGCAGCACGAAGGCGGTTTCGGAACAAAGAGAAGGGGGGAAATAATCCCTCGCAACGACCTCGCAACGATGGCGAATGGGGGGGCGGGAGTCGAAAGAGGGTCGCGATGGAGATACGAAGGATATGAGATATGAGAGTGAGGGCACTGGTGGCAAGTTCAGCGAAAACGCACTCGAGCACTGTTGGGTGCCTGTGGTGTGGTGGTATGGTGGTGTCAGACAAGCACCAAGCCAGTCAGCTAGCCAGCCAGTCCGGCCGTCCGTGGTGAAGGTTCCGAGAGGAAAAGCCAAGTCCCACCCCACACGACCGCGTCGTTAGCAGCCGGTAGCAGGTCACGGGCACGACGGTGACAACGGTGCGGATCACCACAACGGTCAACAGAGGGCATGCATGTATACAAAGGTCATGTACCTAGACGTCCGCTCTAAGTGCGTGTGGGAGGCAAATTAACCGATACATTCATGTCACCTTATAGCAGACCAGACAGCACACAGCATCGCACTGCGACAGACAAGACAAGCAAAGACGCGGGTACGTACCACCCCGTGTGTCCTCCCGCTTCCCGCCGCTCCTCCTGCCTTCTCGATGCATCGCCAATGCCTCCTGCCTCTTGCCTCTTGCCTCTTGCTTCTTGCCTCTTGCTTCTTGCCTCTTGCCTCTTGCTTCTTGCCTCTTGCCTCTTGCCTTTGCTTACTGCTTCCTGCTTCCTGTCGCCTGTCGCCTTTCGCTTGTCGCCTGCCATCGCTCACTTGATACTTGATACTTGAAACTTAATAGCCGATGACTCGATGCGACAGAGAAGGGCACTTGTAACTTGTCTGGTATTGTCCCGGCAGGCTTTTAGGCCCGACAACTCTTTCCTCGACACACTTGTCATGAATCGTCGTAGGAGTGGACGCCAGCGAGTGGGGCGGCCTGCTGGATGATACGAACTTGTAACTGGCCAGAATCCTGCTCGGGAGCCGTGTGGATCTCCAGATCTCTGCCTTCTCTTGCTCGATCTCGACTATGACCTTTTCAACGACCGAATCTGCTACCTCCCTAGGTACCTAGGTATCTAGGGAGGTAGCAGATTCTGATATTACAAGATATTATAATACTACTAGTTGGTCAAAAAACCATCACTCGTCTCGAACGGAGCTATCACCAGAACTCGGGGGCGGCGCGCGCGAAGGTACCTATCAACTCACCTAGCACTTGGCCGATGCAGGTACCTAGATTTCGCCTAGCAATGCATTGAAACAAGGCAACGCCCGATTGAAGCGCGACAGGGCAAAACTTCACAATCCACCACAAGACACGACTCGCTCACGGATGTACCCCGTACGACCGTCCACTTAAACTCGCAACCCGGCGGCCAGAACCATCCCGAAACGGCGACTGCTCTTGTTGCCAGCGGCTGGTCTTACGATATCTCCGCCGTGGTTCCAAATACAACTTAATCCTCGCTGATGGCGCGATGAAAGAAAACCAAAACAGTGAATTGTGATAAAAAAAAAACCCCGTGACTACAACAAGTCCACCAAGAAGCAACCGAACAAAGGAGTGTCTACCTCGCTACTACAGTCGGCTGAAATTTTCACCGATGTTGGAAACCCATTACCGCTCTGCCCAAGAATAGCCGGTGGCCTCCTCTGCTCTGCAGGTTGCAGAGCAGGCAGACTGATGGCCAGTTTGTCGAAAACGGCAATGCGAAGTGTGCGCCGATGAAAATCACTCTCGATTATTGGTGCAGACGAGTAATCTCTCACAGTATGAGCATGGTCTCTCCCTCTCATACAAGGGACTCAAGTACAACTTCGGTCAAGTTCCTGAGGACTGGCGAAACTGCAGATTTATCGGGGTCCCCACCAGCAGAAACAATCGCTCTCTCTACCAGTTTCGGTTTATTTGGTAGCTGACGCGCTCCGGTTCCAAAATGTGAAAATTTGGCCTCTTTGCTCTTCTGAGACGCTGAACATTGTCCAATGGGATTCAGCAGCACCCCTGACGTGCAGATGTACCATACAAAAAGACTGACACGCGCCCGCAGCAGCAGAAACGAGCTCGGATCATGCAGTGTTCACGTTCCTCCCTTGCAAGCAAGCAACCTGCATCCGAATGGACTTTTTTTTTTGCAATCACGGTGTCGCGAATGACAGCGGGTCTCCGCGCGGCTTTCTGAGCTTCTCTGTCACAGTCATCGCGCAGAGTGCGGCATCAACTTGCATTGCAAATCAGGTTTCCATGTTTGCGACAGGCGATTCGCCTACCCGTTCAAAATGGCCGTGGATAGCGTGCAAGTAATAAAGCACCACTTTTAGATAATGTCTGCCACGTCTTTTACCTCGAAGACGTGCGTCCAGATGAATCCGCACTTTCCTCTATGTGCGACAATTCGCGCGCGCCGCCTTATAGGGTAGCGCCACGTGTGTAGACGCCCCACAGCTTCCACTCTCATGGCACGGCGGAAATACGTACCTTGAAGGGTACTAGGCGTCTAAGATACTTTGATTTGGAATAAGCCTGCCAACATGCCATAGTTTACATATCCTGCCACTTCTTGTCCGCACCCGCTATATTCTCTCATATCTATTCTATTTTGGTCGCCATGCTAACAAAGACAAAAACGTCAAAAAATCAGGTTCACGGAAAGTTAGGTTGGGAGCCCCCTGGTTGGGAGCCCACACGTCGGGGGCTTGCGTCATCGTGTTGCTGTGTGGCAGATGCGCAGGTTGTGCCGTACAGGAGTGTGCTTGCATGTACGATGAACGTCGAAAAGACGGCAGTTGACACGGAGAGGCAGAATTCAAAAAGTCAAAAAGGGAACGAGGTTTGAGAAAGTTTCATTCTTTACGATTTTTTTTTTACAGACCAATGGACCGAGCACACACTACATGTTCATACATTGTATGTACAAATATACATATACAATATCTGCGGGAACCTACCTGCAAGCTTATGCCACGAATAGCTTAGCTCACCCGTCCGGAACGCGCGCCACACGCCAGCCACACTCTCGCCCGCGTCCCGCCCCGTTGCAGAACAAACTTCAGCCTTGACACGATTGGAAACGCGTCGCATGATCCGCGGCATTTTCTCCCCGTTCCGTCTCATGTGCAGGCCTGAGGATGAAAAACGTGGGTCGGGGGATTAATTCCCGTAGCCGCTCTCATCGTCGTAGCCACCTTGTTGGCGACGGCCGTGGTGCGCGCGACCATATCCTGCAGTCTCGTCCTCGTCTTCGTCGTTGCGGCGTCCGTGGCTGCTGCGATTACCGCCGTAGCTTTCGTCGCGGTCGCCGCCGCCATAACTGCTCTGCTGACGACCGTAGCTTTCTTCGCGGTCGCCGCCGCCATAACTGCTCTGCTGACGACCGTAGCTTTCTTCGCGGTCGTCGCCGCCATAACTGCTCTGCTGACGACCGTAGCTTTCTTCGCGGTCGTCGCCGCCATAACTGCTCTGCTGACGACCGTAGCTTTCCTGACGACTGTCAGATTCGTCGTCATCGCGGCGGCGGTGGTGTTCGGAGCGCCCACCGTAGCTGCTTTCCTGCTGCTCCTGGCGGCCGTATCCGCCTTCTTCACGGCCGCCGTAGCTGCTAGTGTTGCCGCCGTAGCTGCTCTCCTGGCGGCCGAATGCGCCGCTGTCGCCGCCATAGCTGTACTCCTGGCGGCGACCGCCCTCGTCATCGTCATCCCGGCGACGGTGCTCGGAGCGTCCGCCGTCATACCTGTCGGTGTTGTCCTCGTCCCGTCGCTGGCGGCCCTCGTGGCCGTAGCCGCTGCTCGGCTGGCTGTAACCCTGGTGGCTGCTCTGCTGCTGGCTCTGCCCATAGCTGCCGCTGCTCGTGTCCTGGCGGCCGTAGCTCGACTGGCTCTGCGTGTGGGATTCGTTTTCGGTGCGGCGCTCCTCGCTCTTGCCCTCGGACTCACCATCACCACTCTTGCCGAATGCCTCGCCGAGGATGGAGCCGGCCTTGCTCAAGAAGCCCTCGAAGCCATGCTTTTCTTCACGAGCCTCGGGCGCCGCGCTCGCCGGCAGCTTCATGCCTGTTTGCTGCTCGATCACGTCGGAGACCATGCCCGTGGCGCCCTGAAAGATGGCGTCCGCAGCGGCCCCGGCAATCTTGTTTTCGAGCGTGTCGGGCTCGCCGTACAGCTTTCTCATCTTGAGCTTGCCGGTGCAGCCGTGGCCGTGACCCGTGTCATCGACACCCTCCTTGTGGTTCTCGCCCCTCTCGACGCCGTCGCGGGACAGCTTCTGTCGGTACGAGTTCTGCTCGTCTCGAAGCTCGCCCCACCATGTCTCCACCTCCTTGAACATGGCGTTGCGGGCTTCAGGGACGCCGTCCTGGCCCATGTTTCTCTGGGCGGGATGGTGCAGGATGCCGTTGATGATGCGATCGCATAGACGGTTGACATCGGTACCATCATTGTCGATTGCCTCCATGATCTGGGGGACAGTCCAGCTGACCATCTTGGCCGCGGTGCGACCGGCGATTTCATTTAGGATCTGAAACATGTCAGTAAATGTCAGGTGGGATTTGTAACCGCCAACCACGGCGCAGAGCTGCAGTCAGAGGAACAAATCACACACACACACACAGATATATATACATACATATATATATATATATATATATATATATGTGTGTGTGTGTGTGTGTGTGTGTGTGTAAAACAAATCACTTACATTGGAAAAGTGATCCTTGGAAAGCATAGAGTGGGTAGGATCGGAGCATCGGTTGTTCTCAAAGACGATATGCTGCTCATCCTCACTGCTTTTGATGACCTCCCCGGACCCGGTCGCCAGCTCGTTCTTAACCTGGCCAATGAGTGGCACGACGACAGGGGCCATGATTGAGAAGACGAATCGAGAGAGTTGTTCTTCTAGTTGCTCGATAATCTTGGGCAAAACAGGGATGTTCTCGACGGCCGAGGTGATGCTCTTCATGATGTCGTCGTGGAACTCGATCGCTGGCATGATTTGCTGGTAAACTTGTTGAACGTAGACGGTGAACTCCTCGGGGTTTCGAGGAGAGACGGACATGTTCTCAACCTGAGAGGAGGCAGCGTTGCCCTGAATCTCATCAATGCGATTCTTCTGGTTCTTGCCACCGAAGAGACTGTCGGGAATCTTGTCCAGGAGCTCACGGAGCACGCTGGTGTCCGAGTTCTTGCTGTCCTGAAGAGTGCCTTCCAGTTCTTCGATTTCATTCTGGGTCATCTTGTCGGATACTGTGGTGTTCAAAGGAATCAGTTAAAAGGACCGAAGAAGTGACAAAAGAAGAAGATTTTCAAAGGAGTTGTCTCATGAGACTTTTTTTTTTAAACAATTCAGGGGGCTGTCAAAAACACACCTTCACCGACGACGGAGTGGAGAAAATCAACACCTCCAAAAGTTCCCGTGACAATGGGATAGACGTCGCCGTTTGCACCCTCGAGACGCATACGCGTCTCGCTTCCGACGTGAGGAAAGACGTCTTTCTCTCCCATTTCGATCAGAGCCAGCTCCAGGTAGTTGCTGTGCGCGAGGAAATCTGCAAACAAGTCAAATCAGCGCGCCATTAAACTCATACTGGAGTTTTTCTTTGTGCAATTTCAAGCGGTGCGTGTTACACGTGCAACGAGCTCGGTTCGGTATGGCTTGGGAATAATACGCGACTTACCCTCCAGGCAGTGAAGACCAGTACCCAAAAGTCGAAGAGACTCGTAGAGATCTTCCTTTCTTCCACTATTCTTGTAGTTGCGACCAAGCTCGATGCAGCGAGAGAAGAGGTCTCTCACGTGCTTGGAAGATGTCATGATTTCGGCGCGGTCATTGGCAATGTAGTTCTTCATGCCAGACTCGGGATCAATGGCAAGCTCGCGTTCCTCATCAATAGGTCCTCGCAGGCGACCATCATACTGTCGGGCGTCCTTGTTGTCGGCATAGTTCTTGGGGTTGTCGATGTGGTCTTCGGGCCTGTAGCAGCCCAGTCGGTCCGCAGTGACCTCGAATTCGGCAGAGCCGTAACCGAAAGTCAGGAAACCGAGGACGCAGAGGAGCAGGCGGATTGCCTCGGCCGAGACAGCCTTGACAGTGCCGACGTCAATGGCCTGAGAGTAGTCACGCAGCCAGTTTCCGAAATACACCCTTGAGACCATGATTTTGTTGAACTTTTTATGCTTCATGGCCTGGGCCATGGCGAGCGTAAGGAGGGCATCTTCGATGTCACCGTGTCGCCCTGTAGAAAGCAGCAAGGGTTAGAGCGAATACATGGAGATGGAATTATCTGATCTGTGGCCAAAGAAGGCTTGCTATCAGTCGGCGCAGGCTGGGACGGGTATTCTCCTACAGTTTTGGCCCTCGACCTTGGACGTAGAGCCAATGTTGCCAGCGCCAAATGCCGCGGCCGGACCGACGAGAGCCGCAAGGACAATGAAGCCCAAGACCAGACCGTTGAACCTTGGATCAATCATTGTTTTTTTTTTGATAGTGGCGGCCGTAATGGCAGAATAGAGAATAGAATGAACGATGGCTGCGTTTGATGTACTAGGTGAAGAGTGGCCTCGAGAGATTGGGATTTGCTCCGGGATTTGCTCCTGACCTGAAGCGTTTAGAAAACCAATACAAAAGGGCGGTTTGAATGACAGAGATGAGGAGAAGAAGACGGAAAAGAGAAAATCGCCTGGATTTTAGTAGAAAAGAAAATAGCCCAAAAGAGAAGAGAGCTAGAGACAAAGGATTTGGGAGGGAGTAACTAGAAAGAAACAAAGCCCGATCCGCAAGAGGGGAGGCAGCCAGGAGGGGTAGATGGGCACTTCTGACAAGATCGAGGAGGAGAGGAGGGGCAGCAAAGCTTGGACTAGATTAGTGACACTTTGATTACGATGGCCGGGGTATGTACCCATCATCACCACGCACAATGGGCCGTAGGCAATTCCAAAACCTTTTACTTCAAAATTTGTATGGGAAGATTGTGCTCGGGATTTAGCTGGAGTGAGTCTAGGTACATGCAGGCGATTCTGGGCGAAAAAAAAACACATTACACATTTACACATTTACACATATACGATGAACTCGGCGTCGAAGGCGGCTGGACGGCGGGGTGCTTTCAATGCTAAAGGTACCGTGCATGTACTTGCATGGGGGCAATTCTTTACGATGGAGCATTGTTAGTTGTTATGCCATTCCGCGCCGTTCTACTCAGCACTCCAGCCGGTGGAGAAGAGAAGTTAAGGCCAGCTGAGCTGGCGAGCTAAAGAAGTTCCATTTTCAGCTCTGGGATGTCCTCCACTGCTCAGTCACTGCTCAGTCACTGCTCAGTGGTTAGCGTTCAGCGTTGAGCGTTCAGTGTCGACAACCGCTCGTTGCGCTCGTCGCTTCAATGTGTACGCACGTTGTACATACACACAACAAGCCAATGACGACCAAGTTCGTCAGCTTGGTTCGACCCCGCACTGCTTCGCCTCTCCCCACTTCTGCCTGGTCCCATTTGGATCCAGTTTTCAGCTCAGCAGCGTTTCTGGTCGCGTCGTCGGCCCGTTTGGCAGAGGGTGACAACAGCTGGCTGTCATGGCCTCTGTCAAGAGAGAGAGAATAGCGGGAGAGAGAGAGAGTGTGTGTGTGTATGTGTGTTTCGGAGAGAGAGAGAGAGAGAGAGAGAGAGCTTGATGGAAAGCTGTGCTGATGGACACTCAAGGGGCGGTGCAGACTAGCAAATGGACATTTCGGGCCGCAACCACTGGTTCATCTTGGCGACTCGTGCTCGTCCCTCAGCATAGCGCGTTGAAGTTGATGAAGCAGGTGTGCCGACCATGGTACGGTAGATGCTAGACAGACGTCGACTTCCAGAATGCCTGGGCCCTGTTTTCCATGGTCGTGCACTAACTAGCAGCTGAGCATTGCGAATGCTGAGAGATTAAGATTAGAATAGCCAGCCGCTGAATACCTACATAACGATAGCTACCTAGCTAGGTAGTCATCGTCACACCAGTGTAGCGCACCAACGTTGGCAGCGTCAAGCCACTAGCCACTCCCAGCCAGGTCGTGCTCGCTGAAGACTGCAGATGTCAAGTATCGATGATGGAAGCCTCGAGGCGCTTTGCCGACATGCTAGTACGAAGTAGGTACCTGGGTGAAGATATAGATCAGCTGCCGAAGAAGAAACGGAAAGGAAAGAGAGGAAAGAGAGGAAAGAGAGGAAAGAAAGGAAAGAAAGGAAAGAAAGGAAAGAAAGGAAAAGATTGACTGGATGATACGATAAAAGCAGTCATCACCACGCGCGTCGTGTATACGAGACGGGGCGTCTGCTACGATTGATTGCAACAAGGTTTTGAGAGACGGCAAGGGACGGGTTGAAGCGGCGGGCTGAGCAGATGTGCCAGTGCCAATGCCAGTGCCAATGCCAGTGCCAGCGCCAGTGCCGGTGCCGTGTCGGTGAGCCATTGATGTCTAACGTTCATACTGTGCTAGTGACTGGTGTGCTACGTACCGGACATAGGTCCTACCAGACCTGTCCCAGGGAACGGGCGGGTGGCCGGCCAGCCGAGGGTGGCTGCAGGTGTGCTGTGCCGTACACCAGACAATATTTTCACAGCCAAGTGCTTGTTTGACAATGACCAACAAACCAGACTACTGGCGCCTGGTGAAGAAACCCATTTCGGGCGGCCAGACACTTGACGGCTGGTCTGGCTGGTCTGGCTGGTCCGACCGCTGGGGCTGTTGATGAAGCCTGGAGCGAGCTGGGGCTTCCTGCTCTCGCTCCGCTGTTGATGACATGGCCAGGCCAGGCCAGACCAGACACGCATCACCAGTCCTGCAGCACCAGTCCTGCAGCACCAGTCCTGCAGCACCAGTCCTGCAGCACCAGCCCGGTCGCGTCTCAAACTGTGGCACACGCCGCCCCCACCCCAAAGACGACGGGGACGATGGTCGAGGCAGGCAGAGGGCTTTGGGGCGGGGCACTACTTGGCTCTGCATGCCTGTCTCTGCCGCTGTCGACCGACTGCGCACTGAATCACTCCAGTCATCAGTGGTGACGGCTGTCCAGTCCGGTCTGATCTGACCACAGCGGGCAGGGAGCAGGCAGCAAGCAGGCAGCAAGCAGGCAGACTGGAGAGAGAGTCCAGCACACACCCGGCCCCTGCCCCGTCGCGTCTGGTCTGGTCTGGTCAGGTCAGGTTTTGGCAGACACCAGGCCAGGCCAGACCGGACAATAACAATAACAACGGACAACCGTCGACGCACGCGCACGCACACGCACACGCACACGCGCAGCATCACGTCCATGGACAATCAATCCATGCGGACGCTGCCTGGACAGCACGATTGGTGGCCGGACCGTTGATGCATGCATCAGTCAGTCTGCGCCGTCGTGGTTCTCGCAGGCATCAATGCAGAGCCTGGCCAGCAAGTGCATGATGGTCTGGTTGTGCCGAACAGACGAGCGTCGCATTTTGGTGCTCACAGGCCTGATGAGCGAGTGATGGCTGATGGCTGGAGGGATGGCTGGAGTGATGAGACTGCATGGACAGGTGGACGGGTGGACGGACAGGTGCTCCTCTGGGCCGGCCTTGTTGGGGACTCGTTGCAGGCGACCTCAGTTCAGTGTCGCCGAAACCTGCATGCCACCCGGCGGGAGGAATTGATCAATGATTTTTTTTTTTTTTTTCTCTTTTCCCGCGCGCGCCATGTGCCCCCCCCCCTTCAACGTCCCCCTCTCCGCTCTCCTCTCCCCCCCCCGGCCAGCCCCAGCAGCCCCAGCCTGAGCCAGCCAGCCAGCCAGCCAGAGCCAGGCCGCCTCAATCAAGTAATGAGTGCCAGGGCCTGGGCTGCCAAATCAATGGATGCGCGATGCTGCGAGCTGGTGATTGTGCACCCGCCAGCAGAGGCTCTGCAAAATGCCAAAACCTACATATTTAGCGCGTCGCCGCCATCCCGCCACCACGCGCCCCCCCCGAAATCTCTCTCTCTCACTTCTCTTCCCTCCAGTCAGTCCAGTCTGGTTTTTTCCCCCGCAGCTCTCCTCTCCTCTCGTCCCAGCGCCCCCCCCTCCAAAGCCAGATCACTGATCAGCCGTCCCCAACCAGACAGCTCGCCTCTCCCCCCCTCTCGTCCCCGCCCTGCTCCCCCCTCTTCTCTCTCTCTTCCCACCACCAAACAATAATATTTGGTCACCATTTTGCCCGCCGCTGCCTCCACAACTTCCCCTTCTATTCCCACCACAAAAACCACAAAACGTCGCCATCGTGCGTCCGCTATCGCGCAAAATACAGGCTGCCCCCCGCGCGACACCAAAACAGCGCTTTCGTTCCCGGCGTTGCTACAGAGCTTCTAGCGGCCACTACTAGAACTACTCACAACACGGCCAACACAGGCGCACGCACGCACGCACGCGCAGAGGACAAACCAAACCAAACCAAACCAAGCCAAACCAAACCAAACCAAAAAAGCAAGCTCAGAAACAAACGGCCCGCACACCATGGCGCGTCAGAACAAGAAGACGGACGACAAAAAGGTCGCCGTCGCCCCCGCGCCCATGATTCCCGCTCCCACAGCTGTTGGTGTTCTTCCTCAACCACAACTTCCCATCGGCGTGCCGCAGCGCATTATTGACAACGAGAGCTTCCTCCGCGTTCGCGATTCGGTGAGTTTGGCCTGCATGCACGCCTCTTTTTTTGTTCTTTTTTTGTTCTGTCTCTGTTTCTGCCCTTCCTCCTCTGTCCGTATCTTGCCTCTCGCGTTGTTTTCAATTCCCTCTGCCCGCCGGATCATCCAGCTCGCACGGGCTCCGGGGCAAGCCCGGCTGCAGAGCAGATTGCAGGCAAAAGGCAGCGTTGTGCTGGCAGCCGCGTCGATGCACGCATGTGCGGGAGACGCGTCGTGGGAGTGTCGGCAAGCATGGCTTCCTTGCTTGCTTTGCTCTGCGCGAGCGTCCCCAAATCGTGCGGATGCGCTTACTTGGGCTCTGCACGCCGCGCCCATGTTGCTTAGCAGATGCTTTCTCTCCTTCTGTCCTATCCAATGTTTGATGTCCCATGCCCACTATCCAACCACAACCCCCGTCGCCTCCGCGTGGGACAAAGACGCCGTGCAACTCACGCGCCAGCCGCCCCCTCCTCCTCCTCCTCCTCCCTCTCCACTCTTTGTTTACATTTTTTTTTTTGCCTTGTCCTCCCCCGCGGCTGGACAGCTCGGAGCTCAAGCTCAAGCTCAAGCTCAAGCTCAAGCTCGAATGCCCAGGCCCAAGCTCAGAGCTGGAGCTGCAGCTGCAGCTGCAGCTGTGTGCGCAGCTCGAGTTTCTCAGACCATCTTCCAGTCGCCAACCCCATCTTGTTTCCCTCGCTAATCAACAACATCATACAACAGGCTGTTGGCCGCCTAAGTACCATCCTGGAGCTTCTGCGCTCCTTCACACAAGACTATGTCCGCCAGACCAACCTTCTTCTCGGCGAGGGCACCGCCGAGGGACAAGGTGATTTGCTCAGCTCTTTCGAGACTGCTGCTGCCACCCTCATGATGCCCCTGCCTGGCGACCTCTCTGTGCCTGTCGAGGAGAAGAAGGAACGCAAGAAGCGGACCCATGATCCAAATGCTCCCAAGCGTCCTCTCACCCCCTACTTCTTGTACATGCAGCATGCCCGCTCCATCATTGCCAATGATCTAGGCACCGAGGCCCCCAAGGGTGCCGTCCAGGAAGAGGGGCAGCGTCGATGGGCCAACATGAGCCCCACCGAAAAGAAAGGCTGGAACACGGCCTATCAGTATAACCTGCGTCTATACAATGCCCGTGTTCACTCATACAAGGCCGGAAATCCATTGGCAAAGAACATGGACGATGAGGAGGCCCTAAAGTATGCCGACGACTTCCAGATTCCTATGCCTTCTATTAAAGAAGACCCCGCTGCTGCCGCCGAGGCCCCCACCAGTGACCATGATGCCATTGCCGAGCAGCTCCAGGACTTGCAGGAAGCGGCGAAGACGCCTAAGAAGGCCTCATCTCGCAAGCGCAAGACTGCCACGCCTGCTGCCGATATCACCATTACCGAGATCCCCAAGGCCACACCTTCAAGCCCGGTCCAGAAGCGGAGGCGCACGTCGACAAAGGCTCCCGAGGACAAGGAGGAGCCCAAGAAATCTGCCCGCAAGAAGACTAAGAGCTCTTAGATTGTCCTGCATTTCCTTGGTAACTTGTTGAAACTTACGCACGCACACACACGACCCATGTGTCATGGGCTCTCATGGGCTACTCTAAGGAGTTTGAATTTTTTTCCGCGCCGAGCATGGGGCTCAGTATATCCTTGTTCCTTTTTTTTCCCCCTCTCTGAATATAGGGGGCTTTGACAGTATCTTGTCACGTCATGGGTGGGTAGGTTGTGTCTGCACCATCAGCATGCGCTAAAGATAACAAACAGACGTGGTGTCACCTCTTCTGCCGCCTGTGCAGACGGCATTGCATAGCCTTGTTCTTGTTCTTGTCATTTCTTCCATTTTCTCCGGCCACGGCTCTCCTGTCCTCCGTCGTCGAAAGTAGGGTTGGTTTCTGTCTTTCCCCCCTTTTCGCCTGTGATGGGCTTTGGTTTTGGCAGCATGGTTCATGGGACGTTTTTCGTTCTTGGTCGAGTCCCTCGAGACGGAGCAGGTTTGGTTCCGGTGTCAATGGAGACGCCCGAGGCATAGACAGGATATTCTGAGCGGGTCGGCATAGTGTTTATTAATATTGCTTCATACGGTTTGGCTCGGTCTCACTTCTCCACCCGAGGTGGTGCGCTCCGCAAAGATTCAGGGCAGACAGGAAGGACAGGATAGGTCATGGCCAGAAAGGGATCAGGCGGGGAATGTCGTATCCGTGTACGTTGACGTTGCAGGAACGGACTGTAGGGCCGCAGTGTTTTTTCTTCTTCTTGGCGATGCTGTAATGAGAGCAATGACGGTAGCGATTTCTTGATATTGATTTACGGCTGACGGTGCGTACAATGCCAAGTGAAGTGAGTGGTTGCGAATGAAGCACGACACGTGATGACTATATCCCGGATAGTATAGCCGCGGGCTCAAACAAGGGGGACTTGTGCATGGCACGGCAGATTATCTGTCTTTGATTCTTATGGAAAGGACGGGCGACTCCAGGCCTGTTGATGCGGGCAGACTGCGGGGATGAAGGGGGTTTAGATCCAGGAGGATAAGCGGACGTGGCTTGTAGAAAATGACGGACGATAAATGCGCATGTGAGTAAAGATGAGATGGGTCTACTAGAAGCAAAAAAGGCAACCGCAGGAGAATCTAAGAATCTGAAATCCAAGACTAAGAATCCAAGACTAAGAATCCAAGACCAAGAATCCAAGACTAAGAATCTAAAATAAACATCTAAAAATCTAAAAATCTAAAAAATAAAAAAATAAAAAAAAATCAATATCCTGAAAACATCCCATAACTTACAGAAATGACAGGCAAGAAGACCGTCGATTAGCGTCAGGGTCGTGCGTCCCGCGCCGAGAGGGCCTGTCGATTGAGGGGCCTGGCTTGGCGGATGCTTGGGAGGGGGGGGGGGTATATCATGGGAGGAGAAAATAAACTAGTGAGTTGCGTTTTTAAAAAGGGGAACTATTATGGCGCCCTTGATAATTAAATCAATGAAGGCAAAAAAACATATATCTTTTATACTGCAATCTTTTTCAGCTTAAATTGCTGCATTGTATAACTCGGTGGCGACAAGTATTCAACGTAGATATTCATTACTCACTCTATGAATTCATTCCATTTAAGCTCTTCACTGTACTCATCACTCACTCTATGAATTCATTCCATTTAAGCTCTTCACTGTACTCATCACTCACTCTATAAATTCACGTTCATCTTGAACCCTTCATTCCAGTTAAACCTCGGAGTAAAGCGTGCGTTTAATCTTATTCGTCATCGTGGAAATATATACACCAGTGAAATGTATTTGCTTTCCAAAAAAAAAAAAAAAAAAAAAAAGATCGCCTACCTCTTGTCCCATGTTACCTCATTCTCCCTAATACACAAACCACGTCTGTGCCAAAGGCAACTCGTCGGCCGGCTCCGCCGTGCAAAGAACCCCATCTGCCTCGACGCGATAGGTCTCAGGGTCAACCTTGACGTGCGGCAGCGCATCGTTAAGACGCATGTCCCGCTTGCCGATGCCCCTGCAGTGGCGGACGGGCTCGACCCGGCTGCGGAGGTTGTAGGACGCGGCGGTGCCGGAGTCGATGCAGGCCTGGGAGACGAAGAGGACCTTGGAGGAGGGCAGCATGGGCGCGAACATGGGACGGCCGATGACGGGCTGGATCGTCGGGATGGAGCCGTTGGCATCGCCCATGGGGGTCCAGGCTGGGAGGCCGGCCTTGAGGACGAGGGCGGGCTTGGTGCCGAAGAAGGAAGGATCCCAGAGGACGAGGTCGGCGAGCTTGGCGGGCTGGATGGAGCCGACGAGGTGGCTGATGCCATGCGCGATGGCGGGGTTGATGGTGTATTTGCTGATGTAGCGGCGGACGCGGGCGTTGTCTGGCTTCGGAGAGGACGACGACGACGACGACGATGAAGGCGAGGCGGCGGCGGCGGCGGCGGCGGCGTCGTCGTCCTCGGGCAGCGGCCCGCGCTGCAGCTTGTTCTTGTGGGCCGTGTTCCAGGTGCGCAGGATGACCTCGCCGCAGCGGCCCATGGCCTGGGAGTCGGAGCTCATGATGCTGATGGCGCCGGTGTCGTGGAAGACGTCCTCGGCGGCAATGGTCTCGGCGCGGATGCGCGACTCGGCAAAGGCCACGTCCTCGGGGATGAGGCGCGAGAGGTGGTGGCAGACCATGAGCATGTCGAGGTGCTCGTCGAGCGTGTTGCGCGTGAACGGCCGGGTCGGGTTGGTGGACGCCGGCAGCACGTTGGCGTGGCCGACGACGGAGAGGATGTCGGGCGCGTGGCCGCCGCCGGCGCCCTCGCTGTGGTAGGTGTGGACGGTGCGGCCCTTGAAGGCGGCCAGCGTCTGCTCGACAAAGCCGGACTCGTTGAGCGTGTCGGTGTGGATGCAGCACTGCACGTCGAGCTCGTCGCACACGTCCAGGCACGTGTCGATGGCCGCCGGCGTTGCGCCCCAGTCCTCGTGGATCTTGAGTCCGCACGCCCCGGCCGTGATCTGCTCGCGCAGCGCCTCGGGCGAGGAGTCGCTGCCCTTGCCCGTGAGGCCGATGTTGAGCGGCAGCGCGTCGCAGGCCTGCAGCATCTGGCCGAGGTTGGCCTTGCCGGGGGTGCAGGTGGTGGCTTTGGAGCCGGCGCTGGGGGTAGGGTTGTACGAGTTGCCCACGTCAGTCCTTGGTGTTTGGTGTGGTGTGCCGCGTCATGCCATGCACAAGTAGATGGACGGAGGATAAGTACGAAAGGGGGGGGGAGTCATGCCATGCACAAGTAGATGGACGGAGGATAAGTACGAAGGGGGGGGGGGGGAGAGAACAAGAATCAGAAAACTAACCTCGGCCCCGTCCCGCCCCCGATCAGCGTCGTGATGCCCGAGGCCAGCGCCTCGTTGGCCAGCTGCGGACAGATGAAATGAATATGCGAGTCAATGCCGCCCGCCGTGACGATCTTGCCCTCGGCCGCCACCACGTCGGTGCAGCTGCCGACAACCATGTTGGCCGCCACGCCGTCCATGACGTCCGGGTTGCCCGCCTTGCCGACGCCGACAATCAGGCCGTTCTTGATGCCAATGTCGGCCTTGTAGATGCCCGTCCAGTCGACGATGAGGGCATTCGTCACCACCACATCGAGCGAGTCGGCGTCGCGGCGGCCCGACGCCTGGCCCATGCCCTCGCGCAGCGTCTTGCCGCCGCCAAACTTGCACTCGTCCCCGTACGACGTCATGTCGCGCTCGACCTGGATCCAGAGGCTGGTGTTGCCCAGCCGGACGAGGTCGCCCGTCGTGGGCCCGAACATGACCGCGTAGGCTGCGCGGTCCATCTGCGCCATGTCGATGTGCGCGCCGTCGCCGCGCGGATCGTTGCCGTCGTCGTCGTCGTCGTCTGCCGATGTACCAAACATGGCTGTTCTTGTCGCGACGTGGGCGAACCCCCGGGCCTGCAGGCTCGACACAATCTCCTTGACGCGCCGCACGTCCACGGGCCCCGATGCGAGGTTGTTGCCGCCGCGGATGATTCTGCTGCCGCCGATTTCCACCAACGTCACCGTCTTGCTGTCGCCGGGCTCGAACCGCACCGACGTGCCGGCCGGGATGTCAAGCCGGTAGCCGTACGCCCGTTCGCGGTCAAACTCCAGCTGCGGGTTCACCTCGATGAAGTGGTAGTGCGAGCCGACCTGGATCGGGCGGTCGCCCTTGCTCGTCACGCGCATCCGTCGCCTCGCTCGGTCCCGGTTTTGGTTGAGCGCGACGGTACCCTTGACCACCACCACGGCCCCGGGCTGTCGCTCCGGCTGGTATTCGGAATCCGGAAGCGGCGGGAACGCCGCATTGTCCGGCACGGGCAGGAAGCTGCCGTACAAGGCGCGGTCGAGGTCCCCGTCTTCGGTGGAAATGGGATTGTGCACCGTGACTAGATATGTGCCCATGGGGAATGTGCCTTCGACCTGGATCTCGCTCAGGGTCGAGCACACGGCGGGGAGGACGTGACGCCGGCCCAGCATCGTGGCGCCCAGTTGCATGAGATCGGCCACGCTATGATTGCCATCGCGGATGAGTTCTTGGAGGTTATTGGCGATGAGGGCCTGTTTGTCTCATGCACGCCAAGAAAATGAGGATGAAGACGAAGGATGATGAGTGAAGCCCGTCAGCTCGAAGAGTCCATTTCCGCCTATACCCCCCCCCTCCTGATTTTTCCCTTCTTTTTTTTTCTTTTGCTGCCCGTTTTCATAACATACCGCGGCTTCAGAGTGGTTCAGGCGAACGCCTCTCGCGAGTCTTCGCTGAGCGAGCACGCCAAGCTGCGTGATGACGAGTTTGTCAAGCTAAACGAGAAAAAAAATTAGGTTATACGCGCGTATATGGCATTGATAATAAAACAGCAATCATCACAATGCCTCTCCTAAAAAAAACAAAAAAAGGGCGGACGGGGTGGTGATGTTAGCTTACTTCTCGAGGCGACAGATGCATTTTTACTCCCTGGATGGCGCCAAACAGCTCTCCCAAGCTCCAAGGAGCTACCCGTCGGAGCGCGGGGACGCAAGAAGAAAGAGAAGAGGCGATAACAGAAAAACGTCAAGACACCTGGCTCCCGTCGACCACACAAATATCGAATGACTAGTCTCCAACCAGAAGACGTGTCCTTCATGCAAAAAGAGATGTATAAAGAAAGACAGACGAGAGAGAAGAACGAGAAATGCGGAGACGGAGCTTCAAAGTCAGACAGAACTGTGCTGGATCGAAAATAAAATAAAAATAGAATAAAATGAGGACATCGAAGCTAGCTGGACGGGCGGCTGCAAGTGCGCCATTTCGTGGCCCACCAAAGAGCACCGGGAAGAGGGAATAGCCAGACAAGACGAGGTGATGGCAGCTAGGAGCATATACAATCCGTCGACGACCTCGTTCACCCGAGGGTTAGCTACCTAGCTAACAACATGGGCGTGCATTCATCCCCTTGCTCGTAGGCCGCTGCTGCTGTCCCCCCTCCCCCCTCTCCTCATCGTCTTTTGTTTTGCCCGCGCGGATTGACGAATGGCTCGTGGATGGGCCGACACACCCGAGAGAGATAAGAGGATTCCATGTGTCTGGTCTGCGTGTGCGTATCTGTGGGGTTTGACTGATAGGTCGAGTCGAGATAAGCTGAATGTGTCGTCGGGTTGCCGGCTGCCGGCTGCCGACTGACGGCTGCCACTATCGAGCTGGCTGGCTGGCAGCTGGCAGTCTGGAGGCACGTGCAATGGTCGGCTGCAGTCGCACCAGCCGCCATGTCCGATGTCCTGAAATCCGCACGCAGTGTGCCGGCTGCTGCATGCTGTTTGGCTGATGGGTTGGTGCTTGTCCATCGTATCGGAAACCAGACCAGACCAGACATCCGAGGTAGACGCGGCCAGCCATTTGCCAAGACTCCCGATGTCGGGTCATGGTGCCGCCGCGCCCCCTCACCGCTCCTGCCTGCCTTATCTGCGAGCCGAATCGTCTCACAGTCCATACATAAAAGCTTGGCAAGCCCCCCCCCCCCTCCGGTACGCCGTCACAGACGAGTCTGTAGATCAACTGAGGGTGCGAGAGGTAGCTTACCTGAGGGTGACGGCCAGCCAAGCAACAGAAGAAGTCTGGTTGCCGACATCGACATCGACATCAATATCAATCTCGGCATATGGGATTGTATCCATATCCAAACATATCCAAAATATTGCACGAAATACGATCACGTGAAACCCATTAGTGCGTCAGACCCCATACACATCCATATCCATAGTCGCACCACGCACGCGACATTCATCGTAGTCTGAAGACATGAACATTTAGAGTGCTTCCATTTTCTTAATCATGCCTCGTATAGCCATTTAAAGGATCGCAAGCATAAAAGAAAGAAGAGACGCAAAAAAAAAAGACCAGAAAAAAAAACTGGAATGCGCAGATCGCTTGCCACCCGCCCAAACGCCCATAGTCATGACCGCCCCAGAGAGAATAAGCTATCTGCAGTCCCAAAAAACAAGCATAAAATAGGGAATCAAAGAGAATTATACAATAAAGTAAAACAAAAAATCAACAGGTTGGAAATCGGTCGAAAGAGAAAACACACATCCATCTTTGGCGCAGACACTGAAACCATCTCTTTATCGAGTCGTTTCTCCATGCGCGTCTGTGGCAATGCTTGCTCTTTCTTCTTCTTCTTCTTCTTCTTCTCTCCTTCCCTCCTTTCCCCCCACGCCCCACTGCCATCTGGTATGACATCTACCCTTCATCAACTTCCTCGTCCCATTGCGCCTTCTCTCTCTTAATGAGCTCCGCCATGTCCGCCGGTTTGAAGATGGAACTGTCAGGATCTGACTGTCGCGGAACCTTGTTCAGATTCTCATCGTCAAATACCGATCCAATCGTGTCGATCCAGCGCTTTCTTCGCTCCATTAACGTCTTGGTTTGATCCCCAATGCCTGGTCGTGCTGTGCCTGCAGCGCCGCCCACAAAGTGACTGCCTCCACCTGCGCCGCCCGGTCGCTTGGTCTTCTTGGTCTTACCCATGGTCCGCGTGCGCTTGAGATAGGCAGCCTGCACCTGAGAGTCGAGGTCCTCCAGAATGGTCTGGTATTCTTGGTTGGCCATGCGTTCGCGTACCAATTCGGTCAGCCGCGCCTTGCGAGCTCCGTTGATCAACATCTGTTCTTTCAGACGTGACTGTAACAGCCGTAGCCTGCCAGCAACCTCGTCGTCGTAATGCCCGTCATATTCACTCTCGAAACCTTCCTGTGGTAGGAAGCCAATGTACCTCAATTCTTGCTTAAGACGCTCGTCCACCTGCGCATATTCGAGCTTGGGATGCGTCGCCTTCTTCCATGCTTCGGTTGATGATTCGGTCATGTACGTGGCTGGAGGGAACGTGTTCAACTTGTCATCGCCATTCTGTTCTTCTCCATTGACGTCGCCGTTCATCGAGGTGTCTCCGTTCGTTACCCCGTTAGCTGCTGGTCTGTCATCGGACCCTTGTGAGCGATGCTCGGGACGCAGTAGTTGAAGCAGACGCGAGCCCAATGGGCCTATGGATAAGGCATCCGTTTCGCCAATGCTGTCGCTCATGTTGTCTATGCTCCCTCGTGGCTGGTTGGGCGGCAGCTTTTCACGACCTTGTTGAGGCGAGTCAATCGCCATGGCCCCGTCCTCTTCCGCCCATATTTCGGTATAGTGCCTTTTGCCTCGTTTGGGCATGACGAATGGCGATACCCGATCGCCTCGCTCGCGTAGAAATCCCAAATCTTCCTCGGAAAATGGTCGAAAATAGGGGTCGATGTATGTTGAGAATGTAGAAAAGTTGATCTGACTGCTGGGTTTGGCGATACTGTAATCGCTGTCGGGAGGATCACCAGCAATAAGATTCGCGAGATCATTCCTGGGGTACACAGCTACAGAATATATCGCCTTTCTTTCTTCGTCGGACATGCCCTCGTAGACAGGCCGAATTTCGTACACGGTGGGGTCGGGAAACGTGGAAGGGTCTTCACCGAACGTTTGCGCTGCGGGCAGCTGTCTCTTAGGCGGCGCACCTTCGTCTTCTGAGCTCGATTCCTCTTGTTGCTCCTTTTTTTCGTCCTTGGTCTTCTGATCGACGTCCATTGCTGAAGGAGACCCCGCTGCCGCGGGTGATAATGACGAGCTTGCTGAGTCCGCTCGGGAGTGCTTTCGCTTCGCATCCTTGACTGGCGATGATTGATCTACTGGCCCTGCTTGTTAGAAGAAAAGAAACATAGGGACAGAAAACCATGGCGTTCCAACTACACGCCACACAAGGATGGCCGCGCGCATGAAAAAACTCAATGGGTCAAAGGGAAGCGGCATACCCTCGTTTGCCTGGGACTCGGTTGCCTTTTTTCTTCTTGATTTCGATTTCTTAATCTCTTGATCGCCTTCCATACGAATGTCATAATCGTCAGGCCGCTTCTTTCGTTCATCCGCAAGATGCCGCATGCCTCTGTCGTAAAACGTGGACCGCTTCTCCATGATATTCACCAAGTTCTTCAGCTTCTCAAGCATCGCGTCAACGCTCTTTGAATCAGGCACCATTGCGTTGACAGCACTCGAGTCCACCAGATCCTCATAGCTAAGGTTAGTTTTGAAGAGAATGACTCTTGTGTTGAGATAGTCTGGGTCGTAGAATTCTTGGGGAGGCAAACTGGCGGATGGTGCTGGTGCAGGTGTGGAGTTGCGACTCTGTTTCGGCATCGCAGCGGTGTTCTTTTTGCCAGAGCCAACGTGGCTCGATCCAGGAGCCATAGTAGGCATCGCGAAGTGATGGAAATCAGCGTCTCATGGATAAAGTTTGATATTGTCGAGCGATCCTCTGATGCATGTCGCGCCGGCACGTCACAGACTTCCTCTTGTGGTTGTGATTGGTGGTGGCGTTGGCAAGCGGGCAGCCGGGGGGGGGGGGGGTTCAGTCTGCCAATTCTGTCACCCAAGAGGGAGGGCAAACACGGAACCGGAAGTAAATAATCCGCCACAAAGCGTCCAAGTGCTGATTGGCCGAATAGCGCGTGTGGTTCTAGCGACTTGATTGGGTATAAATCGAGGCATACTCACAGGCTTGGCTGCCTGAGGCTTGCAGTCGAGTGGTGAGGAAGCCAGCTGGATGGCCCCACAAGTACACGTATCGCCCATTACTTTTCCGTCCCATGGAGGGACTTGCCAATCAATATTGCGGGATTTAGCCAGACAATACACAATCATCGGCAATATCGTCCTTCAGCTGGCAGTCTAATGTCCGCTTGAAACGCAGTGAAAATGTTGTAAATCATGCTGTGGTTCGTATGCCTGGCTTATCTTTTTGTTCCAACAAGGGGCATAATGTTAACGAGAGCTCTCATGGAGTTACAGATTCACCGTAATCGTTCGTCCGCGGTAGAGTAGGCGAGCTGCTCATGATTGGGAACACGCCAGAGGCAAAGCCACTACGATTAGCATATGGTCTAAACGCTCGTCTCTTCCCGTCGCGGGCATGCTCGTCGAGCCTATTTTAAGGTGAACAGGGCCAGATCCCTGGACGAAGCGAATGCCCAGCATCCATCGCCTTCATGGCTGAGTGCGATGCTATTGGTCCCCGCTAAATAACATTTCGACGTGACCGAAACTATTGTCCGCATGGAACGCTGCGCGATAATATCTCCGCGATAACATCTCCGCGAACCGATCGAACGCCTCTCTCCAGCAACAAGCGAAAACATGCATCTCGCCAGCTTGTCGAGAGCGTGGCCTATATGCTTGCGAGAAGTGTTTGCCATGCAGACACCGTGACTGAAGCGTAGGGTTGCGAATGAAGACATGCAAATGTGCGGCCCGGGCTTCAATGGGTCTTGCCTTGATGGGTCAGTGACGTCTAGGCTTAGCATCTACAGAAGCGACGATTTTGAAAGCTTTGTCTCAATTGTCTTTTTCGTGAATTTGACGAGGACAGCATTGTGGCATGGACTTGTTCATTCCGGGATCCTCCAGATACGAATCCATGGCTGACCTCAACGGCTGCACGAGGGCAAATATATCAATACTCTTTTTATGCCAAACAATTATTCTCGCCTGTATATGATGTGGTATTCAGAGAAATCTGTCTGGTTAACTGGTAGGGGGGATTGTCAATCAGCGGACCAGAATCTATAACATTTTATGAGAAAAGGATCAGCAGACAGCGACTGTTCAATGTGAATTAAACATCTTGAAACAAAAGATATTTCGTCATTTAATCGTCAGTGAATACATCTTTATCTAGGGTGCTGAGTTCGCAAAAGAGGCGCGCTATTTGAAGGTTCCAGTCCCCAACTTGAACCTTGGTTATCATTCCCACCCCTCCTGTCTTTTGTTCCCTCCTTAGCCTCCTTAGGGCATACTTGACAAGTCGAGTGTTTGCAAGCACTTTAACCGTCACACCGTCACAATCCTCTTGACTCGTGGAATGGCTATGATCATGATCAGCCCAACGTTGGTCGTCCACGGATGTATTCGTTAGGTACCTCTTATTTGCTTGTTTTGGCGTTTGCTTCCGAGTTATTCAATTTTTTTTTGCATTCATCAGAAACGATCCTCTCATAACGACGGCAATGCTGAATGCCCTGCTCGGGCTTCTCGTTGCATGGCACGTCTATATATTGCATGACGCCAGAAACGTCGTTGGGGTCGCTTGTGGTGCTGATGTAGGTCATCATGACATATTCTTTGCACATTGTTATTTTTTTATTTTTTTAGGAAAACACTTGGCGATGGATTGAAGGTGGTTTTTAGGATGACGCGGGGTTGAAGCTGAATCTCCGCACTGTCGCGAGCTGGGAATACAAGTCCATGTCTATATACTAGTACATACCTACCCAGGTAGATACATACATATGTATGTATGTATGTATATGTGTATGTATGCATATAATATATATGTATATATATCTATATATACATACATACATACATATGTGTGTGTGCATGTGTGAACACTTGACCGTGACAATGAGGGGTTTAGAGTCATGATGCAAGTGACCGCCTTGAATGAGGTCGTTTTCTGTGGCTTTTGTCTCAACGCTGGAGCATCTCGCCATCACCTCCTTCTCGTCTCTTGAGACTTCAATGTTATGCTTGCATGTGCAGTGCAGACGCCATGCCATTGGGCGGGCACGCGTGTCTGCATTTCTCAAAGGCTATTGGTCCGTCTCGGGCGCAAAGCGACTTGGGTGCTGCGCCGCTGAGCCATCGTGGACGGCGTTGCAGCGACCAGACACCCCATAATAAAGCAACGTTCGATATTCATTGGCGCACATGCAGCATTGAGGCCGCCTCACGCGGCTCGCTGCCCAGCCATGTGCCCCAGCCATTGGTCCATGCCGTGCTTCGGGCTGCTGGGGCCGCAATCTGGGAGGGAGCAGCCAGCGAAGCGTGGACGCGAGCGCCGGCGCTAGTGCCAGACTGGACCCGCTTTATCAGACCAGACCAGATTTCAATCTTGCCATCGAGACTGGCCAGACAGGACCCCTTGACCCCGCCCACGACCCACGACCCACGACCCACGACCCACGACCCCCACGACTCCACATGCATCTACTGGACCCACGAACCAACAACAAACCCACAAACCCGCAAACCCACGATCACGCCCACATACCAATCCACGATCCCAGCCGCCCTTATCCGCTTGATCTGCGACCTCGTGGAGCCACCGGTTGTGGCTAACCTTCGAGCTGTCCAGCTTCTGTGTATCTACATATGGCATACGTGCGTATATACATACCTATGCCCATGTACATACCATTACATACATTTTGCGTCATCTTCGGCACCGAGCTACAGTACACATGCTTTATTCGGCTGTAGACATGCTCCTCTTACCCCACGCTAGCATCCTAGCACCTGTCCAGGTGAGGCGAGGAGGTCTGTCGGGGTAATGAGCACATGCGTGTGTGCCATTCCAAGGCTTCAATTGGATAAAATCGAGTCTCAACTACTACTCAACGCTCTTGTCCGTGAACCGATAGTATGTCTGTCCGGGCCGAAGGAGAGGAGATCTCGGAGGCATTCCTGCCCGGTATATAGTTCTCCTTATCCGTTACCCGTCGTTCGCCATCCTCCGTTCGTTGCTCAAAGTCTCGTGAGGCTTCATTATCCTTGATTCAACCCCAATAACGCTGCTTTGAGTGTTCAACAACCTCTGAGCTCTCCTGCCATACCCACACTCTCGTTGTACTCGTACAATGCGAGAATACCATGGCTTTTCTTGTATGCCATATCCCACGTTTTATTTGCCCTCGTTTGGAATTGGCAACTGTCCCTGCCCCTCAATTTGCTCTCCGCTTACCCCCCCCCAATGGCCAATTGACCTTGCTTCGCGTACTCACAATTGTCTTCAAAACCAGGGTGGTAATCTGTTGCCCTTTGGCTTTGACTTTCAACCTCAAACCCTGTATGCTGGGCTGGCAATTGCCTTCGTCGGGGGAATAACCCTCTTCCGCATTTCGGCCCGCTCCAGCATCGATAATGACGAGTCTCCTGGTCTCTTACAATCCTTCTTCTTATTCTTCTATTCTTCATTCCTGAAACCCCACCAGGGAGATGCCAAGGCCAACCAGCAAGATGCCTTGGAGAGCTTTTACAAAAAGCAGGCTGGCGCTTATGATGCTACCCGAAAAGTCCTCCTCAAAGGCCGCGAGGACCTGCTGGGGCTAGTCATTGCCCAGCTACAGTCCAAGGCTGAACAGGCTGGCAAGAACCAAACCAAGCGCATCTGGGTTGATGTAAGTTTATAGTTCTTGTCATTCCTTCCACCCCAAGTCATGGACCACACCAATATATATCTTAACAACAGAGTTACTGTGAAATAGATTGGCGGCGGTACTGGCTGGAACATTGAGGCCATGGGCCGTTACGTCAACGTCCCCGAGTTTTTCTCAAGCGTATACCTGGTAGACTACTCTCCATCATTATGCGAAGTCGCTCGAAAGAGATTTGACAGGCTAGGATGGAAGAATGTCACCGTCATTTGTGAGGATGCTCGCAAATTCCGTCTTGACAACTACGAAACAGACATAAGCCCGCCTCAGAATCCCATTCGTTCTCCTCTTCTCAGCTATCTCAAGCATCAGAATCCCTCACAGGGTGGTGCTGACCTTGTCACCATGTCTTACAGCCTTTCTATGATAGTGAGTGAAACTAACATGTAGAATTCTTTCCTTCTTCCCCCTCCTTTCTTTCACCTCTGTTTTTCATGTCCTTCCATCTCAAACGAGAATTGCATGAGCTGACTTACTCTTCAAACAAAACTTTCGAATTAGCCCGACTACTACTCCGTCATTGACTCTGTTACCTCTCTTCTGTCCCCACACGGTATTTTTGGGGTTGTTGATTTCTACGTCCAGAACAGAGTCGACTTTTCTTTCCGCAACTATACTGGTGGTGTCTTCGGTCGCCATGTCAACGCCTTCTCCCGCATTTTCTGGCGTGCGTGGTTCGACTTTGATCGTGTTGCCCTGGAACCTGGCCGTCGTGACTATCTGGAGTACAAATTCGGCACAATTTTGACCATCAACAACCGTAACAAGATACTTGGTTACATCCCATACTATGTCTGGGTAGGGTGCCCCAAAAAGCCATTCTCACCCTCGAGTCTGCCCCATGAGATTATTGAGCGCATTGACGCTTTGGCGACGGAATCTCCTTACCTGTATCCTGTCAATCAGGGAGACGCTCTGACACGAGCAATCGAAAGATCTGCTCCCGAGATTCGTTCCAAGGCCTTTATCACAGCCGTGCAGAACTTGTCGGCAAACTTGCCGCTCCCATCGTTCTTCTACCAGAACCACCATTGGCGCATCTACTACGACGATCAACTGCCGAAGCACACTCAATTCCATGACGAATACATCTACGCCTTCACATGGGAGGACGCACGCGTTGATGAGCGAATTTTGAAGCTCGGTCCCGAGGACAAGGTTTTGGCAATCAGCTCCGCCGGTGACAACATCATCTCATATCTGGCTCAAAGCCCAGCTCGCGTCCATGCTGTGGATCTGAATCCCACCCAGAATCATCTGCTGGAGCTCAAGGCTGCCGCCTATACTGCCCTGTCATATGAAGACTTCTGGAAGATTTTTGGTGAAGGCAAACATGACCAGTTTCGTTCATTGCTAGTCAACAAGCTATCCCCTCACTTATCTGCGCGGGCGTTCCAATACTGGCACGGCCACACCCACGTCTTCCAAAATAACAGAGGTTACGGTCTCTACGACACGGGTGGCTCTCGTCATGCCATTCGCGCCATGCGCTGGGTAGCGCGTCTGTTCGGCCTTCGTACCACAATCAAGAAACTTCTCGAGGCGAGAACCCTGAACGAGCAGCGCGAGGTCTGGCGTCACAAGCTCCGCCCAGCTCTGCTATCCAAACTTGTTTGTAACCTTATCGTCGCCCAGGAGAGCTTCCTTTGGTCCGCTCTTGGCGTGCCAAAGAACCAGCTCGCCATGATCGAGAAGGACCACGCCGATTCCAATCTCGTCACGGGCGACAAACCCGTGGCGAAAAACACCCGATCTCATGCCATCTGGCACTACATGGTCAACACTCTCGATCCTGTCGCAGAAGAGACTCACCTTGCCAAGGATAATCCTTACTACTACGTCTGCCTCGCGGGTCAGTTTTCCCGAGATTGTCACCCTGATTATCTTACACGCGACGTGCATGCCAAACTGTCCAAGCCAGGTGCCCTTGACGGCCTACGCATCCATACCGATGAACTGGAAGAAGTTCTTGCCCGCATCACTCCTGGCACACTCACAGTTGCCGTCGTAATGGACAGCATGGACTGGTTCGACCCGGGATCGAATGCCGCCGCCGCGCAAATCAGCAAGTTGAACCGCGCGCTCAAGATGGGCGGCCGAGTCATGCTGCGCACCTCTGCTCTTACTCCGTGGTACATCAACGTATTTGAGGCCCATGGATTCACAGCCAAGCGCCACGGTAGTAGAATCGACGGTGCTTGCATCGATCGCGTCAACATGTACGCCAGTTGCTGGATCTGCACCAAGGTTGAGAACCTTCCCCCTCCCACCCCTGAGATGGACCGTGTTGGTGGCTCCGAGATGCCAAGTCTGACAATTTGAGAGAGTGCTTGGTCGCCTCATTCTTGCTTCTCTTCATATGCCCTTTTGTTGTTCCCGCGCATGTCCTGAGCAATATTTTCCCTAAGAAAGAGGCATCTGTCCAACAATGTTCGAATGAAACACGTTGACAGCTGATTTCTCTCTCCCTCTCTCTCCTTTTTCTTTCTTTTTTTTTTCTTTTAAAAAAAACTCTTGAAAAACTTAAGAGCATTTGGGGGAGGAATGAAAGCCTTTCAACGTTGCAAGATTCAAAAAGCCATGAAATGAATATCACGAACAATAACGAGAAACATATTGACATTGACCGCCCTTTTGAATGCTGTAGTGTGGACTGTGCTGTAAGATTGACCGGACGCTCGTAAACGAAGATGAATTTAAACTAGCACCCCTCTTGTGCGAACCCGGGCGCCTAGAGGAGACCGTATTTGCTTACCTTGAAATGAAAATCATTTGACATTCTCAGAATCCATTTTATTTGGATGCATTTTTATATCACCGTGTACATACTTCTATCTTCATCCAAGGTTATTCACGAAAACTCAAGGTTCCGATACATTCAAGCCCAAAGAAGCAATCGTCACTCCAATTAGACTTTGAACCCAGCCATACATTGCTATTACAAAGGCCACCCGCGCCCTCGTGAAAATCCATGTACCTTCCGCGAACGGAAGCATCCCAAAGGGAAGTCCATCCGTTTATTTTACCGAGACCATTCAACCATGCGTGGCAAAACGAGTCCGCGAAGCGATCGTGGTCATTAGTGCATGATCCTCGGGCAGCATGGCCAGTGCAGCAGACCGAGTATCGAGACCGGGTTGCCCCGGACTATTTCCTTGAGGAATTAAGACGGACGCGTGGGCGATTGAGCGTGACTTGTATTTTCCTTGCTCAAACGTGTTGTTTGAGTCTTGTTTCTTTCCTCTCCTGTGCCTAAGTGTTTTTTTTTCTTTCGATAAACTGTAGCCAAATTACTGGTTTTCTTATATCTCTTGTTTCAATGCTGCTCCCCACCAGTCGCTTCTCCCTTCATGTTTAGGTCGGAGTACGAACTGGACTCATGTTGAATTCACCTCGTTGGAGTCGGTTCTAAATGTAGAGAAATGTAATGAATGCTATCATGCAGAGTCCTTGAAAAGTAAATCATTAAATCGACAAAAGAAATATGAGCTCCGTTTCCTGTTTTAAAAACATGTAAATATATACGAGGCAAAAAGAGGACAAGGGAGTTTCTGTCGGACCCCATTGCGGACGTCGAGAGACCAAGCCGCCCAAACCTGTCACACTTTAGACTCCCCCCTTTTCCCATCTTAATTGCCACAGCTGTACTCTGCAACAAAACACGCACATCCAAATCTAGGCCTTCCAAACCCGCTTGATTGCCTCAGTGACACCAACGTCGTTTGTCTCAAACTCATACAGACCGATACCGACGGTCAAAGTCGCCGCGTTTAATCCCCACCAAAAGAGCTTGCGCAGACCGGGGTAAGTCCTCTTGGGGATATAGTCGATGATGACAGCCTGGAAGCCCATGTGGGAGTGGATCAGCATGGCGGAGCACAGAATAGCGTCCATCGTGGGGTTCAGAGAGCCTGATGCGAAGGGGGCGATAGAGAGAGGAACAAGGCCGGCGGCGATGAGACGCTCAAACGTCCAGTGGTAGGAACCGTGAGCGGCCGAAGGAGGCGGTACGGGAGCCGGTTCGTTGACTAGATTTACATGTGGTCAGATTTAAGACGTTGTCTCGTTTCCGGTTGGCAGAGAGATAGACACCATGATGGGAAGTGCCGTGAATGGCTCCCGCCGCTGCCATGTTCGAATGACCGCATAAAGTAGGAAACATTGGGGTCAATTTGAGAGCTTTAGCTCGTACCTCCGCCTTCGATCCGCTCTACATTGATAGACCCTGCGGTTAGCAGTCAATTTCTTTCTCCGAGGAACACACGCAAAATTGCGCGCGAAACCTCACAATATGAAAGTCTCAGGGAAAAGAAGGGATCTCACGGGGTCCTGGGGGCAAGATGGCACATCTCTTGCTGGATGTGTGTAAAGTCGCGGTCCTCAAGGCGAAAGCGGCGGGGGAGCGAACTGCCTGCCGCAGCAGCGAGGGGCGCATGATCGATGCCATACTTTGGGACTCGGCGATCGTGGTTTAGAAGCTCGAACCGATAAGAATGCGATCTTAAAATCTTGGCGATAGTCGTCGCTGTTGTGTAACAGGAAGCGTCGCGACGAGACCGACTCGAGTGGTTGACGTATGGAGAAAAGATGTAGGTAGCTTTGCTTTAGTTTGTTTCCCGGCTGGCTTTCAAACTCGGAAAGCAAGTGGTGCTTGCTTTGCTTGGGAAGTGGCAGATTACCGAGGAACTGAAATAGCGAGATGCTGATTGGCCAAGTCGAGTCCAGGCTGGAACTCATACAGCCGATTTGGCGGAGGGAAGAATGTCGTTCCGGAGCGGGTCGCGATTGGAAGATCTGATTGGCTGAAGTTCAATATGTGAAATTTTCCGGCGAGCCAGTCTGATTGTGGAACGCACGATCCGACTGCAAGGAAGTATTCTCATCTCCAATAGGGTCCGACAACGGCATTTTTTTTTCGATCAGCCCGCAGTGCAGCGAACCTTCTCTCGACAGGCTTAGAAAAGGACCTGTTGAGCACGGCTGCTTAACAGAGCAGTCCTGTAAAGCAGTCTTGCTCACATCCCCTCGGCCGTGCCTCAAAACACTTCCCGCCAGGAGAAGCTGTGATGCTTCCTCGAGTCCCGGCTTCCAGAAGCCTTTCACGATGTGCCGGTCAACTGATTTGCTTTGAAGCTCGGCAGATCCGGGGCGTTTCGACCTCGTACCTGAAAAAGGTTTCTGAAGGCGATGAGCGTTGGACGGCGAGAGCGGAGCGAATTCAGAATGGTGAGGAGCGCCATGTGTGGGATATCTTGGAAGAGAGAGGATTCATCAAAGATGTTGCTGGGTATGTTCATCTGTGGAACATCCCCCCACCGCCCTATCGCGCGCATCAAATGGCAGTTATCGAAGGATCATGGAGACATCAAAGAGTTGTGTTGCTGACTTGACTGTGCGAATTGCCCACAATCAGCACACCTGATAAGATCAAAGAAGTCCTGAGAATCAAGAGAATAGGCGCTTACGTCGGCGTGGACCCCACGGCAGACTCGCTACATATCGGTCATCTGATTCCCTTTATGCCTCTCTTCTGGCTTTGGTTTCACGGCCACCCCGCCGTCACACTACTCGGGGGCGCTACAGCACGAATTGGCGACCCTATCGGCCGTCTTAAAAGTCGGGAACAACTGAGCAACTCGGATATTTCAAAAAACGTGACCAAAATCCACTTTCAGCTCTCGAAACTCTGGCACAATGTCGTCGCCCTGCGTGACAAATACGGATACGAGAAGGACTGGGCCGCCAAGCGCCACTTATTGAACAACAACATGTGGCTGCAGGGACTGACGATCTATGATTTCACCAAGCGACTGGCGAAGCAAACGAGGATTGGACCCATGCTGAGTCGCGACACGGTGAAGCGAAGAATGATGGATGGCGAAGGCATGTCATTGGGAGAGTTCATGTACCCGCTCTTTCAGGGTTGGGACTTTTGGCATATGTACAACAAGCTGGGGATTCAAATGCAGATTGGTGGATCTGACCAGTACGGAAATATCGTGGCAGGTATCGACGCCCTCAAGGTCATTCGAGAAAGCGAGGAGGCACCACATGCCAAATTGCCCACGGGGTGGCAACACGAACCTATTGGCTTCACTGTGCCTCTGCTTCTCGATTCCGCAGGCGCCAAGTTTGGCAAGAGCGCGGGAAATGCCATCTGGCTGGATGAATTCAAGACATCGGCATTCGACCTGTACGGATACTTCGTGCGGCGGTCAGACGATGAGGTGGAAAAGCTCTTGAAGCTATTTACCTTTTTGCCCCTGACCAAGATCCAAGAAACCATGACCCAGCACCAAGCAGACCCTTCCCAGCGCGTCGCTCAGCACACGCTGGCCTTTGAGGTTCTCTCCCTTATTCACGGCTCACAAAGGGCATTACAGGAAGCGCAGCAGCACCAATTCCGCTTCGGCGGCAAGCTGCCTCATATCATGAAAGAGCCGACCGAGGACAGCGGTATCATCACGGTCAACAACGCTCCGCGAAGCGACATCCAGCTCCCTGAATCCATTATGAAGCTCTCACCCGCAAGGCTCCTTTTCGCCACCGGTCTAGCCACCAGCAGCAGCGAAGGTCAGCGCCTTGTCACCCAGCAAGGCGCCTATGTAGCCGCCCAGCCGGGCCAGTCTCGCGGCCTAGTCCCTGGGAATCTAGCCTGGACCCCGATGAAAATGTGGTTCCCCGAAGAGACGGCCAAGTTTCTCATCGACGGCAAGATCTTGATCCTTCGCAAGGGCAAACACAATGTTCGCATTGTCGAGCTAGTGTCAGACAAGGAATGGAAGAAAAGCGGCAAAGTATACCCTGGAGAACCGTATACTGGCGTAGTGCGACGCATAACGGACCAGTTGCGAGAGGATGCAAAGACAGAAGGGCTGGAATTGGAGCCAAAAAAGCTCAAGAAGTATGTGAAACAAAAGATCAGGGAACACATTGGAGGCGACCAGGCCATGCCACCGCATCCCAAACCAGAATCGCGGAGAGGTCACTGGGACACGAGAGGGAAAATAACAAAGCCGAAGCGGTGATTCTTTTAGTTTTTTAACCACTGTCTCCTTGTCCCTTCCCGTCCCTCTTCTGGGTTTTCTTTCCTTTCACGAGGCTTTGTATAGTATTTTTTTTTCGTCGTTGTTGAAGCGGGATAGGGGAATGGGACAGGAAAAGCGTTGTCGAATCATGTATATGATTGTCATGTATGAGTAAGGTCTGTTCTCCGGCACGACAGGATGGGTATTCAGGTCAAGTCGGGCGTCTCTTCCGTCGCCATCCATCTCCATCTAGACTTGAAATTTTGAGAAAAAAGTGAATATAATTGGACTTGAAAGCGTCTCGCTCGATGCATCTAGGTATTTTGTTTTCTATAGGCTAGGCCCTCGTGAATTCAGTTTGAAATATCAGGCAGGTCTAGTATTTTGCCTTTCCCCCTTCCTAAAAAAAAAAAGACTTCATCGGTAAAGAATGGTCAAATCCCCCTTGGGTACATGAAGTTTCTTTAACTGGTTCATGATTTCTTCGTCGGTTATATTGTGCTCGGTAATAATCTGATCGAAATTGTGGTTGCCATCCGCGTATCTCTGCAGAGAGTCTCCGTTGGGCAACGAGGTGCTCTGGCCCGTGGCCAGCGCCGCGAGATACTGCTTAGAAAGGACATACTTGTGCACGCGGTACAGACAACCCTTGATGACGCCAAACTGCACGAAGCGCCTCACGTCGACGTACTCGAGCACGTCGAACCCCTCCTCATGGGATGCCATGATCCATTCCTTAACGCTCCGGCCAGGGGCAAAGGAGGCCATGAGCTTGATGAGGTGGTAGTTGCTCACGCGGTCGCATCCGTGGGACACGTAGCTCGCGCATTCGTCCACGATGTTGTCGACATTGCGGATGAAGTCGTGGATGTCGGGGCGAGGGGCGTAGCAAGAGCTGAAGAAGAAGAGGTCGATGAGGATGATGGTATCGTAGTAGAGGAGATGGCGGAGGGCGACCTTGGTGAGTTCCAGAGACGCGGAGGCCAGGTGGGCGATGCGGCGGACGTCGGAGACGCCGTCGATTTGGGCAATGATGTTTTGGAGGGTGAGGTCCCATGTTGGGTCGATGATGTCGGCGAATTTTACTTTGGCGACGGGAACGTGCCATCCCTTGACGACGGGGGGAGTGGAATGAAGGGGGAAGAGTTTCATGTTGATAGTATTGGCGTCGTCTATGTGTGTTGATAAGAAGGATGCAAGCAAAGTATTCAAGAGAGGCTTGATCTGGTAGATGTATACAAAATAACATATACACATACATACACATACATACAAATATATATATGTTTATATATGTTCATATTTAAATAAAGAGAAAGGGGTGCCGGCGGGGACGTACCAACTGGAATCATGCATTCGCCGTAATTATTCAAATCCTCTTTCACAATCTCCAACAGGCTCTCAATGGGCCGTCTCGCTAACATGCGACCTCTCCTGGTGTCCGACTCACAAAGACTCAGATACTCATTCTGCTTCTCCATCTCGGCAAAGGTGGCAGCGAGATACCTCACCACACCCTCGTATGGTGTGTGATCGACATCGGCCGCGACCAGCAGGCCAAAGTTGAAGATGAATTCGTTGCGCTGGTACTTGGGGTGGGCAATGACGACGGGGAAGCCCAGGACTGTGTATTTGCGGTCGGGAGAGATGATGGTGAGGTAGCGGTTGCAAAAGGCCTGACGGGGGATGATGTATTCCTGAAGGACGTCGAAATCGATGAGAGGTTTACGGGCGTTGGGCAGGTCAGAGGGCGTGATGCATCCTGGAGGGGATTGGGCGACAATCTTGGGACCTGATACGGAAGAGATGTTAGACATGCTGAGAAGATGTTGCATTCATGAATGAGGAGGTGTGCGAGAAGACTGGCATATATATATTTATAAATAATATACAGAGAGAGAGAAAGTGCGCATTCGCGCAATGCCAACAAGTGTAGGATACAAAAATCCGAGACGCTTCTGTGGCTTACCCTCCCGAGAAAAGAATCTGGCGTAAAAGATTGCCTGAATCATGATGCTGTCAGAGTGCCTTTGCGAGACGAGGGCGTTGGGACAGCATATGGATATAGATGATGCATGCTGATGAGATGGTAGAGCAGTCCTTTTGAGGGGTCGTTACAGCCTTCGAGTCACTGGTGGTGCATGGTCGTTGGTTGGCCTGGGAAAGCGAGGGAATTGGTGGTTGCGGATAGTGTAGGCGAGTGTAGGTGAGATATCGTGAGTTGTGCAATGTGCTTGAGGTGCTTGAGGTGCGTGGGATGGAGTGTTACCAGCTTAGTCAGTGAGCGAGTGACGAGTGTGACTTGCGTTGCGTTGCTCTTGATTCCTGACTAAGCAAGCGATGGCTATATGAGGAGTTGCCTTGGTGAGTGAGTGAGTGAGTTGCGTGAGTCGCGTGTGAGTGCGTGAGTGAATGCGAGTCCCATCAATAGCCCAGAAGACGGACTTGCATTGGGTGGGTCCGTGGCTCACGTCGCTCAGTGCAGTGACCCGACTATGACCTCAAGCGTGTGGAAGGAGGACCGTCGTTCATGCTGATGCCGGGCCAACATGGAAATCAGCAGTTGATCAGGATGCAAGTGGGTCGATGAGATGCGCACTGCAGATGATGCTCGCGGCAATTCGTCATTTGCAGTCTCGTTTGTGGCCTCGATGGTTGTCGTTTGCACGCGCGCATGCGTCCATGCTTCTTTTCATGTTCAAGTCACATTTGCAGCCTGGCCAGAATGAAAGTGGCATGTTCGACGGGAAGCAAGTAAGCAGGCAGGTAGGCAGGCAGGCAGGCAGGCAGGCAGGCAAGCTCCTTCCTCTCCCGAGGTGCAGATACACCGCTTCTGAGCAACGCGCCGGACCCTGTTTAATTCCTCGGCCCTCCCCGTGATTGATGTTGATTTTTTTTGGCCAAAAAAAGGAGAGAAAAAAGAAAAAAAAAAAGCATAAAAAAAGCATAAAAAAAGTTACTCTCTACACCTCCGTCGTTTTCGCATGCATGCAGAGAGAATCGACAAACGCCGCCGGACGGATGTGCATGGTGCATGGTGCATGGTGCTTGGTGCATGACGGCTTTTCCTGCGCCGCATAATCGGCCGTCACACCAGGCGAGGCATCCACCATTGAATCCCGGGTGGTGCATGGTTTTGTTTGGTCCGATCCGACGACGACTTTGTTTTTGACTTGTCTTCTTCAGCCTTTTCCATAATTAATAAGTCTTTGCGCACTCCATCCACTCCACAGACAGACTCCAGTCGTCTTCTTCTTGTCCCGCCAACAGCAACCCCTGGTTGGACCCCCAGCAACACCAGACCAGACCAGACACTAGTAGGCCAAGCATTGTTTGAGCTTCAAAAGACTGTTGTTTTCTCTTTCTCTGGCTTTTCTTTTCTTTTCTCCCTTTTCTTTTTTCTCTACATCTCTTTCCCGATACAAAGACGGTCTAGGCCAGTGCGGCGACTGTTCTCATGTGTTTCTATTGACCTGTAGTTCGCGACTCGGACATTTTCAAACCCGACTTCCTCGACAAAGTCTGTCGAGTGGATTTTTCGATTACCGGACCATCTGTAACGGAGATCTGAAACAGGCAACTGAGACTGGAATTTGGATACACATTCGCGCCCAGTCTATGTCCGGCTCGGATCTTCGACAGTCAGCCAGCCAAATCAACGGGATATGACCTTGTCGTCTAGCTTCCACATGCCGGGCGCGTTTCATACCGATGGCGTCCGCCAGGGTCGCTTCTGCCCGCCCGCGTCTCCATCATCCTCTCCTGCATATCTACCGCCCCCTAGATCGTCCGTCGAGACGTCTTCTTTTAAGCGTAAGCGACCTCGCGACGACATACGGCATTTCGACTTCGCCAACGACCGAGGAGACGGTGGTCTCTTCGACCATGGCGAACTGAACAATGCTAGCACACTTCTCATCACCCCCGCCGGCAGACGTGTCGCACAAAATGGCCGACCCTACACGCTCGCCGGCCAGCTTGACACGCCTCGCGGTGGTGCCGCCGACGGTGAACTTGGCGGCGATAGCATTTTTTCCGACACAGATTATCGCAAAGCTCTCGGTTCCAAGACATCTCGTGACCATCTCGATGCTGCTCAAACAAGCGGCCCGACTTCCCTATTCCACTTGCCCCCTCAACCCAAACGCCCGTCACCCGGATGGAGCACGCTCGCAATCAGCACCCTAGGTGATGTCGTTGGTAAGATGTGGGAGTTTTGCACGGCTGGAGCTTTCAAGGGATTTCATGCTGGCGGCGATGGCGACTTTGAGCCGGAGCTGCCAGAGCAAGACGTTTCATCGCCCAGCCGGGCGAAACCAGACTTGCCACGGCACTCCAAGGACAACTGCGACGGCACCGGTGAACAAGACCATCGGCGCATTCCTGGTCATTTCCCACGAGGCAATTGTTACCACGATCAGAATGCGGTCCCGGTTGCCGTTGCGGAATCCAGCGTCCCCAGCGGAACCTCCAGTCCTCCTCGTCACTCTGCAAAGAGACGACAAACTGCCCCAATGGACGACCTGGGCAGAAACTGGGTCATGGTCAAAGATCGAGAAGGCGTCGAGGATGACACCTCGGGCACTTCAACAACGCTTCGAAGTTCATACTCAAACTCGTCTCTTAGAAACCGCAACCAGGGGCCATCTGCTGTCACAGGACGCCGGATTTCTTCGCCCGGCCACCGCCGTGAATCAGTCAGGCTGCCGGGCGCAGCCTCCTCTCGAGCACCACCCCGACCTAGCATTATCAATGCCTTCACCACCACCACCACCACCACCACCTCCACCTCCTCACCATCTACATTTGAGCACGCTCCTCCAGCACCGTCCGCATCTTCCGCCTCATTTGCATCGCCTCGCTGCGCATCGCCCACGAAACTAGCCGGCGCGGCACCTAACATTGCCGCAAGTGTAGCCTCGCCGACGCCTGCCACACCACGCGGTCACAGGCGTCGGCGATCCACCAATGGCTCCCAGCAGATATTCACGCATGGTCGCACACAAAGCACCGCGTCTACTGCGTCGAGCCGCGGCGCCACCGACGATGTAGAGAACAGCCCGCATCTGACTCAAGAAGCCAAACAACTTGCGGCCCGCATCTATCGGGAAGAGCGCGATACTGATGTCAAGATTGCAGCCCTGAACAAGCAGCTCAAGGATATGATTCGTCAGGGAAAAGAGGCCCTGGGAACGACTATAGAAGTCGATGGGGAGGACGGCGAGCCTGGTGCGGATGTCGAAGATGGCGGCTGGGAGGACTACTAAAAAAATTGATTACCTTTTCCTTTGTTTCATGTTTCGATTTGTCCGTTGATGCCAAGGCTACGATATCAAGGGTCGACTGTGCGCGCGCGCCGGGGAGAGAAAAGGAGACAGAAGGAGACTATGCTGAAAAAAGTGGGAGCACTATCGTCGACGAGCAGTAGCGCTTTGGGAAATGGCAAGTGGAAATTCTGCTTTTTTCTTCTTCTTTCTTTCTTCTTCTTCTTCTTTTTTTCTTCTTTTTTTCTTCTTTTTTTCTTCTTTTTTCAAGAAAAGTCGGGTATGTGGAGTTTAAGAAGCTGTACCTCTGGATATAATTGGAATACGGATGGAGCGGGGCAAAAAGAAGCGTAATGAGCATGTATTTACTGAGATAGCTTATGATAACCAAATCGACAAGAATACGTATTCGCGATGGCCAGCAGAGGATGGAGGGAGCTTGGTAGCGAGGTGAGAGTGGAGGCAGTAACGGCTGACTTTACATGTATTAAAGACTTTGGAAGGAATGACTCATGCTTGGAAACTTGACGTCGTCGTATCATTTATTTACACAGATTGGTAGTAAGGAATTCCTTTTCTTTGTTTCCTTTTCCAACAATTATACGAGGTGCCTGTTTTTCAAGCCATTCAATAACCCCTTTATGTTATATGATTTATCCTGCCTGCCTGAGCGGCTTCGTCAGCTGCTGATGCATCTCACAGTTGTCGTTTCTTGACGCAACTTGGTAAGAAGCCGACACTTTCTTGTCTTTTTTTTTCATTCTTTTTTTTCATTCTTTTTTTTTGTGTATATACATTCTTCCCTCTCTCCAAGAAACCGAGACGCTCTCCGTAAACATGCGTTATTACGAAGTCGCCCCCAATGGCGACGTAGTGCTCGTCCTCCGGCGCAAGAACATGCAACTCTTCTCCTGGAGTTACGAAGAGACGGATGATGAGACGTTCGGGCGGACGGCCGGCGTCGTGAGCGACAGGGACTGTGCCCGCTTCAGGTTATCGTCGCGGCATCTCATTCGGAAGTCGCCCGTCTTCAGGGCCATGCTTTGCGGCGGCTGGAAAGAGAGCTTCGCGACGCGTGAGGATGGGGTTCGAGATGGGGATGACGATGGTAGCGACGACGACGACGACAGCAGCAGCAGCAGCAACAACAACGATGACAACGACAGCAGCAACAACAACAACAACAACAACAACAGACAGGACGAAGCGCTCCTTGAAATCACGGCGACGAATTGGGATAAGGAAGCTTTTCTCCTGCTGATGAATCTCTTGCACGGCAGCTACCGGAACGTGCCCCTCCGAGTCAGCCTCCTCGTCTTGGTCAAGGTCTGCATTTTGGTCGACTACTACATGTGCCAAGAAGCCACCAGGTTTTTCGTCGGCATTTGGATGAATCATCTCAACGACATAAGAAACGCTCCGTATGGCCATGCTTCCATGGGATGGCTGTTTGTATCCTGGGTATTTTCCCAAACCGCCATGTTTGAGAGCATGACGGAAGCGGCCATGATGCAAAGCACAGTCCCAGTTTCGGCGTTTGGTTTGCCGCTGCCGCACTGGTTGATCAGTATGTAAACGTGAACATGTACATACACAGAGCAATACTGATGGCCATGATAATCATCAAACAGATGTCATGGAAAGCAAGCGAACAAAGGCATTGCGTCGCATTATCTCACATATACGCCATGTTAGCGAAAGTCTTGTCCAAGGAAAACAAGGATACGGTTGCGGCCGCGTGTGCTCCTCCAGGATGAACGAGTCTCTCATGAAAGCAATGAGTAGCATAGGAATTTCCAACCTGCCGCTCACTGCACCATATGGCAATGTAAGCGTGCAAATGATCAAGGACGCCGTGAGGACGTTGCGCACGGAGACGCGGACCAAATATCATGAGCCTGGAACCAGAATGTTCAGTCCGGAATGTAACATTCATGTGAAACTGCAGCCGGTGATCAAATCGGTCTGTGGTGGATACCAGGGTTTAAAACTAGAAGACTATTGTCACCCATGGTTGGACAACCGGCATCAGAGTCTCTGGTCTTACTCTACCTTTGCATAGGCAAGTGGCTCATAGATCAGCGAGAAGAGCCTCGGAGTGTCGTTCAGCGCGGGAGCACCAACATCAGCGATGATAGATTTATACTGCAGCTTGAAGAGCAGATATCCCAATGTTTGTTTTGTGTTGCCAAAGCGTAATGTGAGCTAGAGCATGTATATTTTTTTCTTTTCGTTTTGGGGCAGGTAGTCATGTCATACAGCTGGCTTGACACAAGCAGCTCAAGACACATAATCACTATGTTTATTTTCTCTTTTATTCTTTTTGCTATTAACTTTTGTATATGAATCCGTCCGTCCTCACAGATCAAGACAGCCACAGCCCTAGCTATCCTTATACTCGACAAACGTAGTCAGTCCAGTGCCAGATCCGAGATGATCGATCGACTGTGCCGTTCCAAAAGTTCCCACGGCAGAACACGTCAGACTCTATCGCTAGCACACAGCATTTCAGGTCCAGCCCAGTATCTATCGCGGCACAAAATGAACAAGGCCCAGATAGACGGGAGTGCAGCACCAGAATACTGCCGTCGCCGATACTTTTGAGAGAACGCACAAGTACGCAGTCTTCATCCGAGCCAGCTCGACTTCCGCCCCCCCTGGACCTCGGAATCTCATACCGCCGTCGAACCTGCGCAGGCCCTAGACCACGTCGTCTGCGTCCTGGTCCGTCTCGTATGAGTCTCGTGGGGTTAGGCTTAGCTACGTTCGACAATCATGGGAGCACATGCAAACTTTCCCTGAAAGCTTAGCCTGCCCTCGCTCTCGAAGCAGAGAGCCTTACGAGGCCAGAGTCCGAGAAGGGCTGTGTCGCGATGGAGCGCGGCGGTCTGGGCCATATCAGTTGAGTGGCGCGGGGGGGGGCGACGAAGCACGGTTTTTGAGGAAAGATGTGAGATGCGGTTGGTACGGTTTGTGTTGGTTATCTGCTCTGACTGAAGAAGAGGGGTGGTAGTCTTGCGATGTTGGTGGGAAGGCGAGCTTGGGTACGTTTGATTTTGCTACTTTGTTGCTTGGTTTCTTCTTCTTTTCTTCTTCTTTTTTTTCTTCTTTCACTTCTTCTTGCTTTTTATCTTTTTATTCATGTTCATCATTTTTCCTATTTTCCTTCTTCACTCTTCATTCTTGGACGGCAAGACTAGGGGATGAGTTAGTGTAGATACCTGCGCCTGCTACGAAAAGAATACGCCACTTTGGCAGACTGTCTATACGACGGGAGCGAACAGCCGTACGTGTTGCTCCCCCTACAGCAGCCCAAAGTTTTTTTTTTTTTAAAAAAAAAAAAAAAAAAATCAAACACGTGCAGTCGAGAGGCTGCGCGTGTAAGATGGCCCGCCAGGCTTTGGCCGGCCTGGACGCCACGGCCCCGTATAGGCGATGGTGGAAAAAAGTCCAAAGTTTGTGATGGTGGGAGATTTTTACAAACAAGTGCGTCAAGGAGGGAAAAAAAAACTACTGTGTTTCTGTATATATATGAAGCTGTGCCCTTTTCTTCATTTCAGTCCGTCACCTCTATTCAAGTTACGAGACTGGCTCGAATTACACACACTTGTCTGGCGACGCACATCATATTCATGCCTACATATATCCATTGATTCAAAACAACTGCTGCAACACGATTAAAAAAAAAAAAAAAAAAAAAAAAAAAAAAAAAAAAAAAAAAGGGGGGGGGGGGGGCGGCAGGTAACACGGGAACATGGGAAGTCGACGGCGCGATGCTGCGTGCGCCTCCAGCCTGCGCCTATTCTCTAGATTCTGGAGTCTGCTGAATTCTGGGTTGTTAATTGATAAGTGGCTGAGAATCTGGGTCAGACCGGTCGGACGAGAGTCCTTCTTGCCGAGACAAGCTGGAACAAAAGGCACTTCAGGTGGTCCTCCCATCCTGGAAAGCTGGAGTGCTAACACTGCTCAGTATATCATATGAAGTTGCAGAGCCAATTTTTTGTTTCTTCGGCTTCGCCGAGTAATATTTCTGAATTTTAGTTCAAAAATTTAGTTCAACACGCTGCGATATCTCGCTTGCATGGAAGGTATCATGAGCCTGATGGGTGGTAAATGGTGGATTACCAAGCACTAAATTACGCCTGATTCTTCTTTCCGAGGCGTGGCGTATTGGGCTATTAGACATACATACAGCAGGTATGTACATACATGTTGTTATCATCTGCTGTATATTCGCTCACAGAGACTAGGCTTTGATGCGCAGCAGATCATCAAGCCACCTGCCGCTCACCAGCTGGAGGCCAGGCCAGGGCTCTTGTTGTGTATTTCGTGCCAGCAAAAAAAATCAAAAGAAATCGATAGGTCCGCGTTCCTTGTTGGCCTTGCTGGGTTCTGTTGCGGCCCAAAGATGCAGCAGCAAGAGCCCGTGTTTTGGGATTTGAGGGTGCTCTTGGTCATCGACATACAAGTTTATGCACACATGTCCATGCAGATGCGATGTACTGATCAGCTGGCCGTGGCCTCGGGCATTTTCTTCCCCTTACCCGCCATTTGAGACAAGGTGAAAGGAGCGTCATAACACACAGACGCTTTGCTTTGATCTTGCACACTGGTGTCTGAAGAAAATTCCTTCTCCGTTTGCCTTTCCCTTTTCTTTCTCTTGACAAACAAGAAAAAAGGGATCCCTGATCAACGGTGCCGTCCAAGGCAAAGATGGTATGTAATTGGAGTTTGTTTGCTAGCGTCGGCGTCGCCGGCGATGCCCGAACAACACCCCCCTTGCCTCTCCTTCTCTAACTATTTCGTCATTCCTAGCATACACGCCTTGCTACTTGCGCGGGACAATTACTGAAAAGAAATGGCGGTGGGCGGACACATGGGCAAAGACCAAAATCGTGATGCATACGTGTGTATGTGCATACAAAATATGTCCCGCGGTGGCTCTTCGTGTTTGGAGAAGCGATTGGGCATATGCGGAACTGAATGCTTTCATAACAGACCATAATATAATGACGGGACATGTCGCAATCACTCTTTCTTGATGCGGCATTGGTGCCAAGGCCCTTGGAGAAAGTGTGGCTGCATCATTCCAAATCACGAAACGAACGTGATGCTGCCCCATGATTCTTGGGGTGGACTTTATGCTTGTGATGAAGCGATCTTCTCATGTGATGATATGTTCTGATTCTGAAGAACGACGACGCTAGGTGAAGGCCTACTTGATGACCTTTTTGTGCGTGAACGTCGGGTCTTCCTGTATTTTGATATTTCACTTCACATGGGCAGTAACGTCAACTTTGCCCCCCCCCCCCCCCCAATGTTGACAATTCCTTCTGCGGTATTTTGAGATTTTCCGCTGCACTTTCTCCTACATGTGGAATATGAAATAGCGGGTCATTGACAGGTAGTGCCAGTTGAAATTATGTTGACATTATAAGCTCGGCAAACGGGGGATGCCTATTCTCCAACATCTCGAGACTTGCCTCACTTTTGTAACACTAAGCAAAAGTATATCAATGGGAATCACATAAACTTGGCTTGTACGAGATTCGTCCGTCATGTATTCATCACGAGGGGATTTAGGAGTCCGTGGGTCACCACGGGCCATGAAAACGACAGGAACTTCATGAAAAGATACCCAATCTCATTTCCATCAGGGTGAATATGTCCACACCGCCACACCCCCTTCTTTGAGTGCGTGTGTGTGCGTGTGTAGGCCTCTCTCTCTTCCACGCCAGTCGAGATCAACACCAAATCGAGAGGCTATCCTGCAGAATACACCTATCCATAAACATGCTTTTCATACCGCCCCCACAAGATATAACTTCTCGTTGACGTTAACCCACCCCCCCGGGATCTAACGAAATGGACAAGTCCCGTCAGACGCCCTTTCCGTCTTCCAATATCTGTCACGCGGCCGCCACAGAAAGGCATTCACAACAAGGGCCTAATCAAGGCAAGTCAGGGGCACACAAAATGCACCCCCTTTCAAGATTTGCTCATCGTCTGTTTAGTCCCGTACAGACGGAGATGACGATGGGCAGAAATCTCCGGTCCTTTTGCACACCGGACGCGTCTCTCCATCTCCTATTCATCCCCATAGACCCCCCTGAATCGTCCACGCTCTGCCCCCTTCCTTTACCAATAGAAACTAGCTCATCCCGCTATTATTGTCATAAATTACTTTTCTTTTTTTTGCCTCCCAGTGAGAGGAGGGAGGTTGGAGAGATTTCATTGTGTTCCTCCATGTCTCTTCCTTGTTTCGTCGTGGACAAGGAACGGGTTTTCCTTTCTCTCTCTTCCCCTCTTTTCGTGCCAGGAAATTGTGTTCCACGAAAGGAGGCAATACAACACCCCTGAGATTCAACCCCCCAGCCCCCTGTGTGAAGCACCCGGCCATGTATCATGTATGTACATGTTTATGTACTTACATTCGTCCGCATGTTTCCGAACGGAGAATAAGAAAAGTGGGCATCGAATCCAGGCAGCCAACCTTGTTTTTTTTGTCTCCAGGGTTTCGGTCCCCCTGTTATGGATGGGGCGCCTTGGCCATGTCATAACGTCAAACGGGGTGGTGGTGGCGAGAGAAAGCAGGGGCGGTAGAACGTCACGCGGGGTGTTTTTTTTTTTTTCAAAAAGATAATCTCTTGTACACTCTCTGTATTTCTCTTTTAGTTTTTCTTTTCTCTAGCCTTTTTTTGGTAAGAGAAAAGAAAAAAAGGGGGCGGGATTCATACTACTCTGTCCCGTTTGCGGAGGAAGGAGAGACATTCGTGGGGGCGTGAGGGTAACAAAACGAGAGAGAAGCAGCAGTTTGTTTGGCACAGGGGCCAAAGAGTAACGTTTGTTGCGTGTGGAGAAGGTGGTTTGGGTCTGCGGACCTGATTTTCCCGATGACCAAAGCGAGTGTTGGTTCTCGTCAAACATGGATCGAGCTATTGGTTTTCCTTCTTTCTGTCCTTCTTTCTTTTCCAGGTTACACGTGGATAAATCTGATTTGACTGATGTTCTTAAACACAAAGGGAAATCATTTTTCATTTCGCCTTTTCTCATTACACACGTGCTAGCAGATTTCGTGTACCCTTTCTTTGAATAATAGGGGGGAAAACGAGACAGTTCTCCTAAAACATGACTGGACACAAGAAAAGAATAATTTTACTTTATTGTTTCCGTACGCATGGTGTGAATCAATGAATATTTCGAGTAGTCAGCTTTAGTTTTACAGCGGTAGCAACGGCAGCCTGCGGTCGTCGTGTATCTCGTTCAGCCTCCGTGTAAGACGCGCGTCTCAGGCGAATAAGGAGAGTGAAGTGTCAAGGAATAAGAAGCTTGTTTTCGGCTGGGAACCCTATGACAACTACGACTCATCGAAACGAAGGGGTTGATGGTTATTTTTTCATGGCCTTTACAAAGCACACTGCGGGCCCTTTTCACTTATTACGTTTCAATTCATAGACCTGGATTCGCTTGCGGGACTCTCTTAAAAGACAAGAAGGGAGTGTGAAGATGGGAAAGAAGAGGGGGGGGGGGGGGGGGGGGGGGGGTGATGACTCGCGTCTCCTCAATTGTTGGTGTTGGTTCGGCTTCATGGGCCAGCGCCACCAAACCGTGGGCAACCAACACTGGAGCAAACTACCAGACCAACCACCTTTGTCCGCTCTCTTGAATGAACAATGAGATTGAGGAGCCCACAACGCTAGTGCTCAGCTGCTGCGGGGTTGATCTTTTCTTTTCTTTAGACCGTGGCCAGAGGATTGACCATCTGATTGTTGAGTCTGGGGGGTGTTGGGCTCGTTGCCAGCATGCATATTGTACATACACCACACATGCGCATGGATATGTACATGTATCAGTGTAGGAACCCCGTCTTCCCAATACTGCGGCGGGACAAGTGTCTGAGTGGGCCGGTCAGGGTTTCAGCACCGCGTGGACGGCCGTTCTGATGATGATGTTGGCCACGACGACGACGACCGCTCCGGACAGGGCAGTGGCTTTGGTCAGCTTCGGGCGGTTTTCTCGGGAAATAGGAAGGAAGAGTCTTCGTCCTCTACGTCGCCGAGTGTCTGAAACTGAGCTGCGACGACAACACTCACTTTCTTGTTCATGGACAAGCCGATGCTCCGGACGCATCTGGACACGAATTGGGGAATTCTTGACTTTGCAAGGCCTTGAATTCAGACAGAGAACTAGGAGACGGGAGAGCACCCAAGGACATAAAGAATTCCTACGTATTTTCCATTCCGATCATAAAGCGACAGTGGATGTGAAGCGAAAGCCTTTGTCACAGATGCTCCCCTATCTATGAATAAATCCACTGCATACAATGAACCCGAAGGAAATAGTAGAACCAATAATATGACCGATAATAGGACCCTTAACAACCCGAATAAGTCCCCATAGCAGTACAAGACGAGGACGGGCGCGATTTTTGCTTCTGATCAAGCTCGAAGCAGGGTAGGTAGGGCACGCAGGCATCCCCGACGTGTGTATCGCACTCGACCCCTGCTTCTCCCCATATTCTTTCCTTGGGGAAAAAAGAAACCTTTTTTTTTTTGAAAGAATCTTGTGACGGTCGATGGGCTATGCAGTCAGATTGAAGGAATGTCGTCTTGATGAATCGAAGGACTGTAGGGTGAGACAAGAGAGTGTAGAAGCAGAAAAAAAAAAGGAGAAGAATCGTCTTCAAACAATGTTGAAGAATAGCAAAGAGATACAGCATTTTCATGTTCCGGGCTGTAGAATAAAAAAAAAGGAAAAAGGAGAGAAACGGGAAAAAACAGAGCGTTCAATGACAGAAAAGGAAAAACGGCACGGAGAAGACCTAGCTCAAGTGTGGGAAAATAGGAATGTAAAGTTGCGCAACGATACCAGTCATACGCGGCATCGGGGTAAGTAGCGATCAACATTACGAAGCTTATGATTCCATGTTTTGGCGACTGTACTCGCGGAGAGCAGATATATGATTCTGGGTGTTTGTGAATGGTACATCTGGCAATGAATACCATATACATCCTCAGTGCACACCAGGACATCAAACGAGTATTACCACTTCGAGTATTACCACTTCAAGTCAAGTCAAGTCAAGACATCCCCCCCCTTTTCCTTGCGTGGGAGTAATCGCCTCGTTTTTTTCGAGATGAGGGGAGGCATGTCGAAAAATGCAAGTTTACGAGCTGGTAGTCCCATTCACCGAGGTTGAGACTTTGAATTATCCAGTCTTCAGAGCAGCAGGTCTATTTGCGCTTCACTACGTAATTTTAGGCATGCGAATTGACGATACAAGCCCGTTGTACAAAGTAAGAATGAAAGTAGGCAAATACATCGTGAATCGTAAAGGGGAGGAGGACGAGAATCCATGCTACCACCGTGGCTCTGCCCGCTCTATCCCTGGTGTGGAAATGACATTATTATCTCCGAATGGATCATCATCATCATCATCGTCGTCGTCGTCGTCGTCATCGTCATCTTCGTCAGCCTTCTCAAAGGTCAAAACAGGAGGCCTTCGTGCAGGCACTGCTGGTGGAGGGGGTCTGGCCGGCGCAGAGACACCACCGCCTGCGACAGGGTCGGGATCGTGAGGACGGCTGTCAGGAAGTCCACCGGCTATTGCGCGGTCTTCTTGGGCCTTTTGAGTAATCACTAGCCACCGTGTTAGCAGATGAGGCAGCAAGATGACGGACAAATGAATTCAAAGAAGCAGAGATGGTAAGAGGCAAGCTTTTCAGCAGAGTTAGGGGTTTCCTCTTTTCCGTTTGCCTATATCTTTTTTTCCCATCAACATCCAGCTCTAGGATGAGGGAAAGCGACAGAGCCCTCTTTTTTCTTTTCTTTCTTTCTTTTCTTTATTTTTCCATTTTCTTTTTCAGACAACGAGACGAGAGAGATATTGCATACTTCTGTACCTATGCGCCTGCTCAGCCAGTTCATCGTCCGAGTCACTATCCGCCTCAATAGACCGATCGAGCTGCTCAAAGGCCATGAGCACGTGGACGAGCTCGTCATTCGCATGTAAGAGACTTCCTAGCCACTCCTCGCTCTCAATTTGATGAATCTAATTATACTTTGTCAGTACCTCGATTGAAACGAGTGAGGTCCTTGATGTAGACATAGTGGGGTGGGATATCGGGATATTTTTTTCTTTTTTTTTTTCTTTTTTTCTTTTTTTTCTTTTTTTTTTCTTTTTTTTTTTTTTTTTTTTTTTTTTTTTTTTTTCTTTTTTTTTTTTTTTTTTTTTTTCTTTCTTTTTTTTTTTTTTTTCTTTTTTTATTTCTTTTTTTTCTTTTTTTTTTTTCATAAAAAAAGGAAGAAAAAAAAGCCAAGCCCCTTCCAAAATAGGATAACAAAATGGTTCAAAAAGGAAAACAGCCTAAAAAAAAAAGCTCCGCGGCAACTCACATATCGCAGTATCCTTCTCCTCAGCGTCTTACAAGCTACAAAACGGTGCACAGCTACACCATTATCTGAGATGCGCTCCCTCTCCCGATTAATTACCTGCATAGAATTCATCAACCCCGTCGACGCGATGGAGGCCTCGGCAATCACCGACATGACCATTTTTTTCTCCTCCTCGAGGTCGAGAGCCTTTTGAGCTTTGCTCCTGCTCTTGAACTTGGACTTGCTCTTTTTGTTAGAGTGACTGCTGCTTCTGAATAGAGACGACGACGACGAAGACGCCGCAGCCGCCCTCATCATATCCGCCTTGTCCACAGCGGCGACTATGCTCGCCCAGTCGTCGTCATGGCCTTTGCTTTTCGACGGCGACGACGGCGATGATAATGACGACGGCCCCGCAGCCGCTTGTCTCTGTTCAAGAGCGCGCGCGCGCTCCGCCTCCTGCTCCTCCTCGTCATCCTGGAAAGGGTTCTCGGTCTCCTGTATGACCCTGGATCTATCCTGCGTCATGGCCACCTTGCGCTTGGGCAGCTCCCGATACAGCCGCGCGACTTTTTCCAGGCCAGGCGTCTCCCCGTACTGCGCCCATTCGCGGAACAGCTCCGTGCACTTCTTCTTCATGGCCGGGTGGGACAGGGCGGACGTTCCACATACCCGAAGACGCTCCAGCAATGGCTCGTCCGCAAAGGACCGCTGGAAGCTGGGGCCGGCATTCTGGATGAGCCCGTCGAGCAGGACGAGCGCTCTGATTTGGCGGTGGACGGTGCCGTACTTGAGCTTCTTGCGGATGGCGCGAGCGGCCTCGGTGGGACCGGTTGCCTGGATCTTGATGACTTCGACGAGATCGGGGAGGCCGCTGAGGTCGTCATGGGCGTATGACTCGGCCGTGAGGTTCTCGATGGTGACGGTGACGGCCGAATAGGGCTTCTTCTGTTCGCGATTGGAATGTCAGATGGGTGCTCCGACGGAAAGCATGACATGAACACAACTGGCGGCGCAAGCATAACAAATAAACCATACCGATTGGAACATGTTGAAGAAGCGGCGTCAACCAGCAAAAGCTACTCCAACGCGCGCAATGTCCCAGCCTCTTTTTTTTTTATCCAGTCGGGCCACGATGAAGACCAATCGAGGATCCGGGCGGGGTTTCGGCACGCCTTTCGAAGCCGTTGGCTCTACGATGTAGCACAGTCTTTTTTTTTCTTTTTCTTTTTTTCTTTTTTTTGATGAGAAAAAGGAGGAGAAGAAAAAGACGACTTCTCAAGGCAGGAGGATGAACAAAAGGACGGGATGGAGTCTTTGGCGTGCTGGGCCTGGGTCCGGAAATGGTGCGGCGGGAGAGCGGGATTGTGGAGACTGGAGAGCTGGGAGGTGGTCACTGACAACTGGAGAAGTGGAGGTGGGGACAAATTGGATGTCGCACCAGATGTCGTTTTCGTCATTTTCGTCATTCCCGCCATTTTCGTCACGTTCGTCATTTTCGTCACGTTCAATCTTGGCCCTTCCGACAGCCACGGTCCATGACAAGAATACCACACCTGCATGTGGCGATTCAAATAATTGTAGAACATACCGCATACTATATTCAGACAAGTACACATTCCATCATGACACAGAGCCTGATTTCTCGAAGCACATAACTCACTGCCCCTTCCTCCCCCTCCCTCTCATCTCCATATCAATACCAAGTATTGAACAAAAGCATTCGTTCATGTATTTATTCATTTACCAAAAAAAAGAAAAAAGAAAAAAAAATAGACAAATCATGCTTCCGGCTCATCTTCATGCGTCCGTTTCAAGAGACCAACAGCACCCGCTTCGTGTCGAAGCAAGGACCACCAAGAAAAAAAGAACGCCCATATGTAAAAAAAGGATATGAAAAAAAAAAAAAAACCTCCACCACTCTCTGCTCCATCTTACATCAATGGAAGCTTCTATAAACAGATGAATAAAACCTCTCCAAGCAAGACACCGTAGAAAGCACGGGCCCGCATCACGACGCCTTGCCCAGACCCAGAAGCACCAAATTCGCAACATTCATCGTCGTAATCACCAACCACACCAATACGGCCAGGACAATTACATACCACGGGTTCGCCATGTTCGTGCCCTCGGAAGAAAGCACCGTGCTCTCGTCATCCGACGACGACGACGACGACTCGTGGTAGTACCTCGCCATGCCCGGCAGGACAGTCATGTATTTCGAGCGACTGGTAAAGTAGATGAGAGGCAGCGTCACAAAGGGCAGCACCGTGCTCAGAGCCACCTGCGAGGCATTCAGCGCCGCGTTGAGACCCGTCCTGCCCACGGCGCCGGCGATAATGATGGAGGGCGTGATGCTGATGGAGCGGGTGAGAAGGCGGCGCAGCCAGGGCGCCAGTTTCCAGTTGATGGCGCCTTCGCTGACCATCTGCCCGGCAATGGTGCAGACGATGCCGGCCGAGATGCCCGACAGCAGGAGCGCCAGAGCAAAGATGGTGCCTACTGCGGGGGATATGCTCCTGGAGAGGAGGTCGTGAATGCCAAAAATATCTGCCTCGGCGGCTTCCGGGTTCTTGTACAGGGAGGCGCCGGCCACGATGAGAATGGCAGAGTTGACGAATAGGGCAAACGTGAAGAGGGCGAGAGCAACCTCGGTGATGCTGTACTTGAGAGAGTGTTTGATGGCCGCCTGGGACGGAACGTACTTGGCCTTGTCGTCGTCGTGGTCGTCGGTCATGGTTGTCATCGTGGTCGTCATCGTGGATCGGGCGCTCGAGACGTGCTGCTCTGGCAGCAAACCATGTTGAGAATCGTACTCCCGCAGCCGAGGTTGCACAATACCCGAGCCGAGATACAAGCTATGCGGCATCACGGTCGCACCGAGAATACCGCACGCCTGGTAGAGCGCCTCCGCCTCGACAAGCTCGCCGCTGGGAAGGTAGCCCCTGAATACCTGGCCGACACTGCTGTTGATCAGACTCAGCTGGATGCAGAAGCAGATGACCACGCCCAGGACGAGCAAGCAGACAAACGCTTCAAACAGTCGCAGGCCCCTCATTGATTGGTCAGGTCGGTAGAAGAACAAGATGACCATGACATCGAGAATGGACAAGGCGCAGCCCGCCACAAGGGGCAGCTTGGGAATCAGGAGGTTCAGGGCAATGGCCGTGCCAATCACCTCGGCCATGTCCGTCGCGATGATGGCCACCTCGGCGAGCGCGTAAAGAAAGTAGTTTAGCCAGCGCGGCAAGAAGGCGCGGCATGCTGACGCGAGGTCGAGCCCCGTGATGGTGCCGAGCTGGATGGCGAGCGATTGAAGTAGAATGGCGAAGAGATTGCTGAGCAGGACGACGAAGAGGAGCCTGTACTGGTAGGATGCGCCGGCGGCGATATCTGTCGAGTAATTGCCAGGGTCGACTGTACGAGCGTGGAGTCAGTCAGTTCAGTCGATCAGTCAGTCGATCAGTCAGTCGATCAGTCTACGGGGGTGTTTCATGCTATGTTCGTGATAAAAAAAAAGAAAAGAAAAGACAAAAAGGTCAGGCGGTGACGGGTGTCATGGAAGAAAAACGCACTGTACGCAACAGAGATCATAAAACCCGGGCCGACAAACTTGCCAAACGTCCAACATGCATGTTTCAGTTTGTCCATCATGGTCTTCTTGTCAGCCACGCTGGGAGTCCCCGACGGGGGAGACTCTGTCTTGTCCACCGCGACCCGGTCCTTGGCGTCGGCGCCTGGTGTGGGTGGTAACTGTGGTTGTGATTGTTGATATTGCGCACTGCAAGCAGAAATATCTGGTGTTGCCATGACTGCTGTCAGGAAAGTGAGCAGTGAGAGATGGCCAGTCTAGTTTGTTGCTCCCAAGTCTCGTCCCCGAGTTGGTGCTCCGAAGCCCATGTAAAGATGCCCGCCCCTTCCAAGGGCGCAGCCCAATTATACAAAACCAGCCCAGCCCGACTCGCCGCCCCCTTTGATCTTTCCTCCCAGCCTTACTCCCACCTCACGAAGCGCCCGCGTACCAAAAAGAAAGCTTGAATATGTTTTCCCGGCGGGTAGTGCGGCATTAAGAGAAAAACCCGCGGCTTTTAACAAAGGAAAACTACCCAACGCTGCCGCTGAAGAGTTGCCAAGATCCAACGGACAGTATGTTGTGCAGAGCCTTTACAGAGCGTCATGTGCGGTCTGGTAGTCATGGACCAGACTCCGTGGGTAGCATGAAAACCGTGTGTCGGTAAGTGAGTAGTATTTTAGGTGGGAGAGAGAGGTGGCCAAAAACGGAAAACGACGGAGGATTGAGCCGGGTCGTGATGACTTGCCTGCCGGGTGACTAATATTCACGTGCCGCGTGCGAATTGCGCTGGGCAAGTGCACAGGTACATGCTGTGTACACGTCATGCCATGACCAGACAGAGCAACCAATGGAACCGTCTGATGTCTCCCCGATGTCCCCCAGATGTCCGCCAGAGGTCCCGAGTTGCATAGGCCGGAGGTGGGGCTGCCCATGGACTTTGGAGAGTCTGGACTCTGGTCTGCCTACTGGCGCCTAGTAGGTGATGAAATCAGATCGAAGCGCAGAGAAGGACAAGAGAGAACAATGCGGGGTTTCTTTTCTTAACTCTATTCAATTGTTTATGGTTCGTCTGCGTAAACTTGAGGTGCATTCGAGGGCGCTCACTGCTCTGCCAAGGAAATTCTAGTGAAACGACTGCACCCGACGTGTGAACGCTTCACCGACGTGCGGGAACACTAAAAACCGACAATTAGGCAGAGCATTTCAGACGTTGTACAGCGGAATCATTGTAAAGGAAGCAACCCAGTTTTCCCGTGCTTCGCCGCCGAACTTCGTACAAAGTACGGCGCGTCCTCTTCTTTAGATGAACCATCCATGTCAAACTCTATCTCAATATACAAGAACTTTTGTTTTTCTTCACCTGCACCAAGGTAGTTGGCCCGTCATCCAAGCGACAAAGCGTACCTCCCTTTGGCACGAACACAGGCAACGCAAGAGTGGACGCCGATGCAACTTCCCATCGACTTTTGCATGTATATTTTCTTTCTCTTCATGTGTCTCTGATTTGCGAATATTACCCATGTTTGTATGATTTCATGCATCACGCCTCCTGGTGGTTGGAAATCCGCACACTGTTGAAAGGCTTAGCCAGCCCATATCTCCATCTATCCATACCTTCTGTTCCATTATATGCCGTGCGTCTAGTAGAAACAGAAACTAGAGCGGCAAAAGCCTGGTCCTTTGATCAGCTCGAGCTTGTGAAAATAACCTCAGCCCCAAGTTTCTCACATACTCGGGTGCAGGTATTTTCAGCGCCCATCACCATCCCGTGCTCAGTTGCCTTTCTTGCCGAATTTTGCAGCGGATCTTTCGCGCTCACGCTTGGCGTAGATGCTGGCCGTAAAAGGATCTTCATAACGAAGAGCGACTACATATACCAGGTAAACCCAAACTGTGATCAGCACACCAGCTGGTTTGCCGAAGAGTAGAGCCGTGCCCAAGAAGCTCATGGTCGAGCCCCAGTACATGGGAGAGCCTGTCACGTTAAAGGGAAAGCCCGTCACCATCTCATCCAGCAAGAAGCCAAAGTAGTCACCGAGAAACGTGCCGATTATGCCCAGCTTCCATGTTGACGAGACTACGAGAATATTCCCAGCAGCCAGCAGTGTGTACGAAGCAGCCTGGGAATACACAGTCAGGAGTAGCGGATGCGACGGCTGCTCTAAGATGGCAGTCTTGTACAGCCAGTCCCGCAGAATGCCAAGGGAGAAGATGGTAACAGCGAGGCCATAACAGGCCGTTTTAGAATCCCCACCAAACAAGTTTGTTAGGAGCTTGTTCTTATACTCTACATGATGAAAAGGTCAGTCTTGTTATTCGAAACTTGTCATCATCGCAAAAGAGAGATGGGAGAGGGCGGGAAGAGAGAAACGGTACACCTGGACTCTGGACGCGAGCCACAAGTAAAGGGTAATTTTGCGAGTGCGCACCTTGTCGAGCAACGATACTGCATAATGAGAAAGTCCCCGGTCAGCCAGCAACCTCATCGCACACGTTTGGATAGCGCCGGAGCGTATCTAACCTTGGACAGAGTGTCGTGTGAAAGGAACTAGACTCACTTCCAAAATAGCGGATTAAAGGCAATAGATACTGCAGAGACTATAAATCGCATACATCGAAGCCGCAATTAGTCACGAGGAGGACACTTTGCTTTTTTTTTCTCGGGGGCACACAACATCACCCGCCTGCCTGCCAGCACACTTACCAATCAAGCTCTTCTTGTCGAAATCGACATAATCGACGAAATCACCCAGATGGAATGCCATCATTGCCACGCCGTCAGCCTCTGAAGCAGACACGATACAAAGGCGAAGAAAATCGAATAGAGCACCTAGAGCTCTCAAAATATAAGTCCGACCGTGCGATTGAGTGTCTTTCGACAGCCGGTTGAGCAGATTGGGTTGAGGCCTAAACCGTCGAGGTGGAGCAAGCACTAGCAGAGTCAGCGACGAGGCTAGGGCTGTAGACGGAGGTCAAGATATAGCAAAGTGGTGTAACAAAACGACGGTTTGGCAGACTTCGCGCTCTGATGGAAACATAAAATAGTTGCGTGTTCAATCTGGCCGCTGGGGGTCGTTGTTACATCTAGTAATGGTGCATAATGTATTCGCTATCTAACGATGGATGCTCCTACTACCTAAAATGTATATAGTGGGGATCTCTGGCAGGATGCCTGAGATATAAGGCTAGATATAGGGCACTACACTAATAAGGAAGACCTAAGGAGGTCTATAGTATATAACACCACCCCTATAGCTAAATAACTAGCCTATATAAAGTATATATAATATTTAATTATATAAAAGTATAAGAGAATATATAAAACTAGCCTAAAAAATAAGGCTTAAAGAATATATTAAAAATCTAAAAAATACGGCTTATAGGAGGTTATACTCTAAATATACTAAGAAAAAAAAAATAACTAATATCTATAGTTAATACTATAAAGAGGGAAAATAATATATAAAATA